>QAPF01000458.1:0-29802 GCA_004367935.1 Colletotrichum sidae | reverse complement strand
CTAGTAATATTAGAAACTAAGTATTAATTAGATAATATCTTAATATTAATATCCTATTATAATACTAATTACTAGATATCTTAAAGTATTATCATAATATAATTATAAGAGTTTTAAAAACTATTAAGCTATATTAAAAGTATTTATATCTATATAAGTATTATTTATATATTAGTTATACTTAATTAATATATTAAGATTATTCACTTATAAGAGCAAGCTGAGTCCTATTATACTTATATAAAGATTATAAATTAACTTATATTAATAGTAGAGAACTTTTATATTAATGGTATAAAGCTTTATTTTAGGGGTAGATAAAACTTAGTAGGGATATTAAGGTTATAGATATTAAAGTTGTAATAAATATTCAGATAGAATATCTATAGTTAGTAGTAATTAAATATTTTAAAATATTTAAATTATATATTAATAGCTATAAAGGTATAAAGGCCTAAGATTACTATAGAAAGAGTTATTAGTTATTTTTTATTAAAAAGGTTAATATAAGGCGGATATACTAACTATAGCTATAAGCAGTTCAACTTCGGATTAACTAGAAGCTAGTTATAATAGTTAATAGAGAAGTAGAAGAATTAAAGTTATACTTCAGGAGGTAATATATCTACTAATAGTTATAATAGAGAGCGAGCTATCGGCCCCTCTTATATAAGATTATTATAGAGATTAAATTAATCATTATTAGTAATAGTCTTTTAGCTTAAGATTATCATGAATTTTAATTAAAATAAGAAATTAGTATTATTAATAAATAAGCTATTAATAAAAGTATAAAGATATATCTTAAAACGATTAAATAGTATAAAGTTAAAGTTATAGTTAGAATATTTAATTTACTATTTAAAGTATTTATTAAATATAGTAATATTATTGCCTAAGAATTATTACTTTTATATCATATAAGGAAGGTTGAATAATACTTCAGATTAGTATATTAAGGTAAGATATATTCTATATATATCATATTTAATATATATCTTTTTAAGTATTTTGAGTGTTATATCTATATTAATAAGGGCTAGTTTATATAATTAGTATCTTTAATATTAATAGAAAGCGTTACTATGAAGTAATAAGATATTTCTATTGAACATTAGTAATACTACTTTTAAGAAGACTATTTTAAATTTGGTTTTAAATAAGGCTGTTTAGAATTCTTTGTTTTTATAGTATGAGAAGGCAGTATTTAAAAGACTCAAGGCTTTATGAATTTATATATTTATAAGGCTAAAGGGGTTAATTTTAAAATATTAGATAAAGAAATATAAATTATATATCAATATCTCTATTTATAACTACTCTTTATAAGATTTAGAATAGGTTATCTATTAGTAAGTATTAAGTTTAATAAAACTATATAGTAAATAGATAATAACTATAATAAAGCCTAAAGAATATTAATCCTTGAGATATAAAGGTTGTTCAATTATAATATACTCTATAAACTCTATTTTAACTTAAGTATAGACTTATATAATATTATAGAGTTATTTTATTATATTATTATACTAGAGGAAAACTAAAGCTATAGTTAAAATTAAGTACTAGCTACTTTATCAGATTATTAGTAATTATATTAGTATTGTAAAGTTATTATTATTTCTAAAACTTTAGATTATAAGTTTTAACTTTTTATATATCCTGTTGATATTTTTACTCTTAAATTTATTCATAATATAAGACTTAAAGTATTTATAATTCTTAAAAAAAGTAAGATTATACTAAATAATCCTTATAATATTATTAGTAATCATACTCTCAACCTCCTTTTCAATTAAATCTTGAAATAGTAGTCTAAATATCATAATAATATTCTTATAGAAGTTAATTACTAATAATATATCTAATTATTTCTTAGCAATAAGATATACTATAAAACATAATTCTTAACTGATATCTAGAGGAATTTAGCTACTTTTATAAGTTATAAGACTTAAAGTTAATTAGATCTAAACTATTTAGAATTAAATTAATATATTACTAATCATTTAAATTAAGAAGGAATTATCATTACTAATAGTAATTGTATGATTATTATTTATAATAATAGTGGTTTATAGTATTTATTAAAAATTCTTAGGTTTTATAGAAATAGGTATAGATAAAATTGAAATACTACTATAGAAATATATATCTCTATATATATTATATTGAATCCCTTATAGTAATAATATAAAAACTTATAGATTTCTTATAAACACTTTTAAATATGAATACTTTAAAAATGTAACCTAGTAAGATTTCTTAATTACTCTTAAAATATAGTTTTATAGTTATAAATTAAAATTCTTAAGAATTGAAAAGAAGTTTGAGAATATATATTTCATTATATATAATAAAGAAGTAATATAAGCGTTACGAATTATTCCTCTCTTATTATATATATAAAAGAAATTGAAATACAAAAGTCATATTATATAAGATATTAAGAGTATTATATATTGCTAAAGTATTATTAATAATATATTTAGTAAACTTATAGTAGACTTCTTGAATAGTCTTATATATAGTATAAGTCTAAGTAATAATATCTAGAGAGAGAGTCAAATTTTCTATAAGATAGAAGTATATTCTAGGAATTAGTAGAATATGTATAAAACTATTTAACTTCATAATACTATTAATTACTGCATATACTATTTAAAAGAATATATCTCAAATAGTAGTAAGTATTATTTATAATAAATCTTATATATATATAGTAAAAGAATATATAATATTACTTAACCTTACTAATATTATTATATATCTTAATAGAGATAATATAAACTATTAATTTTATTATTTTTACTTTTAATCTTAAGCTTTCAGATTGAAATATTATATTTATATTAATAGTAATAAACTTAGAAGGACTTTGATATATATTAATCTAATATATCTCAAAGGCTTCTTATATTATCTTTACTAAGATATTTAATACAAATTAAATAATATTAAATATTATAATAATATTAATAATATAAAGTATAAGGCGGCTATTAATAAAGATAATATTCATAGTAATCTTTTGAATTAAAATTCATATTATTATAAATAGCAAAATAAAAGTATAAAATAGTTATACTATATATTTAATACTAATAATAGTACTTCTTAAGTATTTTAAAGATATAATACTTAATTAAATATTCCGCCTTATTAAAAATATTATACAAATATATAATGACTAGGTATTTAAAATAGTAATAAAGTCTCTATATTTCTATTTCTATAAAATATATAGAAGTAATTATCGTCCTCTTATTAAAAATATCTATCGATACTTCTTTTTTTAAATAATTAGTATAACTTTCTTATTTTAATAAAACTAATTATAAATCTTATTATATATAATATTAAGGCAATTTAAATTTATAAGGTAGAATAAGAAAGAAATATCATATAATATTATATGAAATATAATAATACTAAGAAGTATAAGCAAATTAACTATTTTAGATATAATAATTAGAAAGGTATTACTAAAGTATATTATTACTAATTTATTTTAAATAAGTATAAAAGTTATAGAAAAGTTAACCATTTATTTAAATATAGTAAACTAAGAATACTTAATAGTTGAGAAGCTAATTATATTTAAGTTGGATAAGATATCTTAAAGAATAGTATTTAGGTCATAGTTTTTGAGTATAAGTATAAACATAGGAATTATAATACTATCCTTCTACTAATTCTACTGTTAGAAGTACTATTTTAAATATAAATATAGAATGTTATTTAATTTTAGAACATTCTTATAATTTTATTTTTGATATAGATAACAAGATCTTTGCTAAAGAATAATATTAAATACTATTTAAAAAGGGTAGTACTCTTATGTCTAAGGTTATATTATATTTAATATTATATAAAAGTATTGTCAGACTTATTATCTTAAGGGGAGTGTTTGAAATTATTATCAAACTTATTAATATTTTTATAATTTATAAGAAAGACTTAGTATATTATTATGGAGTATACTTTAGGGTTAGTATCTAATTTATACCAATTAAATAAAATAAACTTCTCTTTACAGATGTATCTTCTAGACTAATAACTTATCTAACTATATATATAATACTTCTTATTTGAATAGTGAAATATAATTATAAAAGAAAGATAAGCTTTATTTAATAAAGATAAATATAAATATTATTAAATGAAAATATAAATAGAATATTAAGTATTTTATAATATAATACTCGAGAAGTATCTTTAAGGGGAGTTATATATATAGTTAATTTAAAATTGATTATTAACTCATTTCTAGTTATTATCTCTATCATTCTAGATATATTATAACTTTTAAATTAATATGTTATTACTTATAACTAATTATAATTAATTATTAAGACTTTAAGAAGTTATTATAAGGTTAAAAAAGACTAATTAGTAGATAGATATATTATAATAAATATTTATAAATTAGAAGTAAAGTATTATTTCTATATAGAGACTTAGTAGGAATACGTTCTAGATATATATACGTCAAAATATAAAGGCCTTAAAAGTTTCTTTTTTATTTCTTTTAGGATTCTTAATTATAAGATATCAAAATATAATACTTTACTTATTAGAGAAATATAGTTACTAATATTTATTATTTTCAAAATAGTCTCTAATATAATGTGTTATCTATTTAAACTATAAGTTAAAACTAGAATTACTTGAATATTTAAAATAATACTTAAAAGTTTAATTCTTCAATATAATTAGAAATATACTAGCCTATACATAGTATGAAATATTAAGCTTAAAGTAAGAATGATAAAAGATATAGATCTTTATTTCAAATATATTATATAAGTTTCTATTAGATTTCATACTTTTATTATATAGTTTTATAAGGTTTATAGTATATTTTGCTAAAGTATTATTGAAAGGAATAAGAGAAGTAATATATAAGGGGTATTTAAATTACTTTAAGAACTATAGGTTATTATATTTATGAATTACTTCTTATATATAGGGAGGGTTTATAATAGAAAGACTATATATTAATAAGGCTAAAGAAGGGAATAAGAAATACCAATACTAGGAATATAAGAGCTAACTAACTATACTATTCCTATCCTTTTTCTACTACTTATAAGAAAGCTAAAGTAAGTTTAATCTATTAAATCTTAAGTTTAGCTTTATAGAGAGGTAATATAATTCCCTATTCTTTTTTTATAAAATCTTTAAATTATTCTAGAAATATCTTAAAGGTTTATTTAAAGATATTATAATTCATACTAACTTTAATAATCTTTTTGAATATTTAAAATATAAATAAGTCTTACTAAGTAATCGAATATAGAATACTAAAAATTCTTTTACTATTTATATTAATCTTAATATTATAGAAGAGCAGATAGTTTGAGATATATTAAGTAATTCATATATTTATAAATTACTAAGTTATAAGAAATTAGTCTTTAGAACTACTTTTAGATATTTAAAACAATGTATGGCTCTATAGTTTTGAATAGTTATGAAGTATTATTTAATATATTAAATAAGTTCAAATTATAAAAATATCTTGATTTATGATATTCTAATAGTTAATATCTTAGATCTATCTAAATAGTATTAGATCTCAATATTAATAAATCTTTATAAATATAGGGATACTACTTAATACTACTATAATTATTAAAAAGATATCTAAAATAAATATTTTCCTAAAAGATAGTAATTTAGTATTAGAATATTAGGCTATAGGTGTTTACCCTATACTAGTACTCGACTTACTATTGAATATTCAGTAGAATATTCTACCTCGTTCTTTTACAGGGTACTTACTAGTAATTAACTGGAGTATTTGTAATTGCTAACATAAGCCTGTATTACTCGAATATTCTAATGATTACTAATTAGAATATTCTAGAACCAAGCGTAGTACTATAAAAGAAGGCTTCTATACCTTCTTTTAGCATATATTTAGATTAACTAATAATAATATTCTTTAACTAAATATAACTATTATTCACTCTTTTATACTATATCTTCTTTCCCTAAACATATCTAGTATATATATTTTTAACATAAGGTATTACTTTACTAGATATAGGCTACCTATCTACTTACTTTTCTATAAGATATAAGCCTAGGGTTTTATTACTTATTTTACTCTATTAAATCTCAAAATTCTCTTTATCAAATTAAACAAAACCCGATAATCAAATTATCTGATATATCTCGAAAATTTCGACAAGTCTTTCAGCTAATACAGTATTAGGTATAGTAATATTATATATATTCATATATCTAAACCTCTTCTTTTCGACTTACTAGTAACTCTAGAGTTACTATTTCGATATTACTCTACTTCCTTTATAGGGTACTTATTCGACTTATTCAAATCGCCTTTTTTAAAAATCAAACCGATTTACTAGTAATACTACTTAACCATTGAATAATATTTTAGCCTTACTACTTAGCTAAATTCTTAGCTATTTTCATAAGCTTTTTAGTTAAAAATACGCTATATCTGTAGCTTTAGCTAATATTATTAAGGCTATTACAGGTTATTTAATACCTATAAAACAAAGGCTTATAGGTATTGAAAACTAGTCTTCCTGGTTTAGTTCCTTAAAGCTATATTTTAAGCTTCTAGATTGATTCGATCTTTTTGAAAATAAGGAGGCCTATAAAGCTATTACTAAAAAATAAAAGATTCAGGCTCTATTACTTATATAATAAAATATTACTATAGAACCCCTAAGTCTTATTTTTAATTCTTAAGACTTCTATGTAACTATAATTATTTTAAAGGCTAGTTATAAGGGTATTAGACCTATACTATAATAATAGCTATATTTTCAATTTCATATTATAAACTTCGAAAATCATAGTTCTCTTACCGAATTTATTAGTACTTTTAAAGGCTATTTATCTACATTAGCTATTATAAGTATTAATATAGATAATATCGACTAAAAACCATTTTTATAGCAGCTTTATAGCGCTCTTACCCTATATAGTCAGAATATCAAAAGTCTAATTTAAAGCTAAAAGAGCTTCTTTAATATTCCTATATATAATAGCTTTACTAAAAAGCCTTTTGAAAGGTCTACTATATTTAACTCTTATGAAAGATCTATAAAATCTAAGAATAGATCCTAAAGCCCTATTTATAATGCTAAAACGCGTTAAAGAAGGAAAGTCTTACCGAAAGAATTATTTAAAACTTTCGAAACTTTCTAATAGGTAATAGAAGCCTATTTCTAAGATTTTTATAACTTCTATTATTTTAGTTATAGTAACTGAAATAGAGCCTAAGAATTCTAAAAATAAGGTTTTTATAATATTTATAGGTATTATTTATTAAGAAAATTTACTATTAGGTATTAAAAAGCTTTCTATAAAACCTATAGATATAGTACTTTAATCTAATAAATATTACTAGCTTTATAATATAGGCTCTATTATTTATCTAGCTGATAGTCCTTAGTTTTTTATTAAGATAAATACTTTATAGAACCTAGCCTCTATACTTATAGATAGAAGTCTTATAATTCCCTCTAGTATAAGCACTATAGAACTACCTATATACTATAAGGGTTCTATAAATCCTATAAAATTAACTAATACTCTTTATATTTTAGAATTTCTGATTAATATTCTTTCCAGAGTATTACATTATAATAAGGGTAGTTTTATTAGGAATAATGTTCTATATAATACTAAAAGCAACCCTTTTATAACTATAAACTTATAATATAGGTTCTTTTTACCTATAGCTATTAAAAAGCTTATAGAGCTTTTACTTACTAAAGGCTATTATAATCCTCAGCTTTTTTGGAGAATATAGAAGGAACCTTTCTAAAAATATAATATAATAGTTATAGTTATATTAAAATCGGCTAAATTTATAGATAATTCTAATTATAATTTAGTAAGATTTATAGTATCTACTAATTTCAATATAGAGCTTTCTGAAAATTTAGTTGACTTATCTGTTAAATTATAGAGCCCTATTTAAGTTATAGAAGGCGTTTTATTAGATTTCGAAATTTTTATAGTTGACTAAGCTTTTAATTCTAAGGCCGAATTAACTATAGTTACTACGGAGTAGTATTGTCACCTAGGGTACCTTAGTTATCCCTTCTTAACTAAAATAGCTAAAATTATAGAAGGGATACTTGTAAGTTAGCTGAAAGAAGCCGATTTATAATACTCTGATTGTACTAGAAGTAAAATTATAAGGTAATAGTTAAAAATCACTTATAATAGGATTACCAAACTACTTTTTCGAATCTATATTAATTCGATTAAAGTAAGTCCTACTAGTAATACTAGGAATAATTATGCTATTCTTTATATTAATAATTATAGCTCTTATAGAACTATAGATTCTATAGTTAAAAGGGATGATATTTTTAGCTATGTAATAGCTTAATTCGAATATTATAAAACTTAATTAGGGTTTTATCCTAGTATTCTATACCTTAATAATAACTAAGAATTTAACTTCAAATTTTTGGAGGGTTATATTAAAGAGAGGGGTATTTTTATAGAAGTTTTAGTATTTTATACTTCTGAATAAAATGGTATTATAGAGTGTATTAATAGGGTTTTAATTGAAAAAACCCATACTATTTTACTTTCAGAAAAACTACTCCTTTATACTTAGGATATTATTATATCTCTAGTAGTTAAATCAGTTAATTTAACTACTGTAATAAGACCTTTAAGTACTCCTTTATAGGTTTTATACAATTTTTTCTTTTTAGAAAATAATAATAAGTTTAATTTAGAGGATTTATAACCTATAAGTACTAAAGTTTTAATATACTATCCTTCTGAAAAATATATAAATAGTAATCAATTCACTGTTTTTATAAAAGAAAGCTTCTTTAGATCTTATAAGAGAACTTTGAAAATTGCTTTTATTTTTATACTAATTAGACTTTATAAATCTAAGTTAGTATTTACAGCTTATTTTAAACTCATTAATACTATAGTAGGGGGAGTACTTTCTATTATTTCAGACTTTAGTATTAATAATTTAGAGTTTATTATAGTAATTATAGGAGTCTTACTTCTTAGAAAGTCTTTTTTATCTTATACTTCTACTACTTATTTAGAGTTTTAAATATTAAAATAGGCTTTAAATAGTACTAAAAGAAATAATTAGCTTAAGGCTATTAATATTGAAATTAGCTAGCTAATTAATCGAGGGACTTTTGAAGCTATTTCTACTAAATAGCTCTATAATAAAAGGCCTATGGAAAGGCCTATAGTTATAAGATGAGTTTTGAAGTATAGGTTTAATCTAAATAGAATTATAAGTAAATATAAGGTCTATTTAGTAGCTAAAGGCTTTTAGTAATAATATAATATAGATTACTTCTAGACTTTTACTATAAACTTTAATCTAATTACTTTTAGAGCTTTTTTAGTCATATTTATAACTAATAACTAGGATATCTATTATACTAATACGGTTAGAGCCTTTTTATATAGGGATTTAGAAGAAGAGATTTATGTTGAAATCTCTTAACTACTCCTTATTGAACTTTTTAAAAGATTTCCTAATCTATATATTATAGGGTTTGACTTTACTTTAGAGTAGGTTTTATTATGACTTAAAGTTCTATATAGACTTAAATAGAACTCTAGATAGTAATTAAAAGAAAATTCGAAAAACTCTTTAGAACTTAGTATTTTTACTTTTAAAATCTAATGAGGCTACTTGTTATAATAATAGCCTTAAAGATCCTATTTGTTTAGTTATTTATATAGATGATTCTTTAGTTTTCAGAAACGATCTAATTATTATAATTACATTTAAATCTTCTTTTTAAAGGTTTATTAATATAGAAGACTTAGGGGAGATATTATATTTCTTAGGGCTTAGTATTACTTAAAACTAAACCTAAAAACTCTATCAGTATCTTAGGCCTATTATATTAAATAGTTATTATCTAAGAATAATTTAATTATTATAAAGTCTTCTAAATTCCCTCTTAATCCTAGGGTTTTAAAGGATTTATTTCTTATAGAAGAAAATCCCAATTATAGTTTTAGGAAGGATTTACTATAGTAGTATTAATACCCAGTCGGTAGCCTTATATATACTATAGTTATTACTAGGCTTGATTTAGCTTTTTTAGTAATTCTTATTAATAGGTTCTTATATAGACCTACTGAAAAACTATTGAAAATAGTTATAACTATATTTGAATACCTATCTACTACTACTAATTTAATACTTACTTATAGAGGGATTTTTATAATAAATCTAGTTTTACTAATTTAGATTAAGCTAGTTACTATTGTACTCGAAAATCTATTAGAAGCTATTTATTTACTATAAATAGTAGTCTTATTTTATAGAAATCAAAAGAATAGTTTATAGTAGCCTTATCGACTACTAAAGTTGATTTTAATGGTTTATAGGAGACTATTAGAGAAGCTAAGTAGTTATAAAGCTTACTTATAGAGCTAAATATTCCTATAAAACTTCTAACTATTAATATTAATAATAATAGGGTTCTAGTTCTAGCTTATAACTCTAAGTACTATTAGTATACTAAATATATAGCTATAGACTATTTTTTTACTTAATAAGAAGTTTTATCTAGTAATATAGAAGTTCGATATTTATCAACTTCTAAAATACCTACTAATAGGCTTACTAAACTTCTTCCTAGTTCCAAATTCTCTGAATTTCTTAAGTTTATAAGTCTTATTAATATTATAAATACTTAGTAATCTTACTGGAATTTTTAGCCTATTTTTAGTATTATTATTCTAAGTTATAGTATTTATATCCTAATTAGGATATATCTTTTTAGGTACTATAGATTATTATTAGTATTCTAATATTTTTTATAGGGTACTATAGATTGGTTACTTATACTACTTATTGTTTTATAGGGTATTTGTTTAAACATTGTTTTTATAGAGTACTAGTTACCTACTTTTTACTTATTTATCTTTTATTACTATAAAGTAAAAGAGGGGATATTAAAATGTTAAGCTATAGGTGTTTACTTTATAGTAGTACTTGACTTACTATTAAGTATTCAGTAGGATATTCTACCTCATTTCTTTACAGAATACTTAATAGTAATTAATTTAGGTATTTGTAATTACTGACGTAAGCTTGTATTACTTAAATACTTTAATAGTTACTAATTAGAATATTCTAGAACTAAGTGTAGTACTATAAAAGAAAGCTTTTATGCCCTCTTTTAGTATGTATTTAGATTAACTAATAATAATATTCTTTAACTAAATATAACTATTATTCACTCTTTTATACTATATCCTCTTTCCCTAAGAATATCTAGTATATATACTTTTAACGTAAGGTATAACTTTACTAGATGTAAGCTACCTGCCTACCTATCTTTCTATATTTAGATATAATTATAAATATTAAGATATTATAAGGAGACTATTATATTTACTTATCTATATAAAAAGAGGGTAATTAAATAAGTTTTAAGAGACTATATAGGTTTTAAGAAGCTAAAGCTAGAGATATTATAAATCTTTAGTATTATAAAAGTCTAATAAGACTTAATAAAATTTATTATATTTACTAAATATACTCTAATGAGTGATAGTTAAAGGTATATAATTAAGCTCCTTAAAAGTACTATAGAGAATACTTTAATTTAATTAGATTAAGAACCTTAATATAAAATTACCACTTAAGTCTTATAAAAACTTCTTTCAAATATTAATATATTATTTAGAATCTCCTAGCTGGAATATTAAAGAAAAGAGAGTCTAAGATATCTAAATAGTAATTCTTATAACGTTTTGCTTTATATAGGCTTTAGGCGTAGCTTTTATAATTACTTTTCTTACTATAATAAGTCTTACTAATTTGTAATATAGTAGTCATAAAAATACTAACTATCAATTAGTATTAGTTTTTTTTAGAAAGTAATATATATTATATATAATCTTACTATATAGATATATAGTAGTATTCTAATTATCTATTATTATTATTTCTATATTATATAGCATGTGATATTATATAAAGCTTTAGATTTATAGTATAGTAATTACTTACTAATTACTATATATTTAGCTATAACTAATATTAAGTACCTAGTATCTATTACTAGTAAGGCGTAGAAGGTATATTACTATATATATAGCAATATATATTATTACTATATACCCTATTATATAGTATAACTGACAATTATAGTTATCTTATAATTGAAACGTAAAATCTAATGTATTTTATATAGTTAAATCTAGTTTTATATATTGTATATATAACTATTTTAAATCAAGAAACATTAGTAGAAGTAGCATTATTTATCTAAAACTTAATTAAAATAATTCTATTTTAAAACATATTGTTTTTACCATATCTTTTAAATCTTATTCCTACTACATCTTTCAAACTTTTGAAATTGTTATTATTAATTAACTTTTAAAATACAATTAGTTTAATTTTCTATACTTTTTTCTATAGAAAGCCTTTTTATAATATTATTATGTTTGTTTAATTTCTATTTTTATAACAAAGATTAATTATGAATTTATCTAGAAAACAATATATACTATTTTAAATCGTCCTGTATAAATATAAAGTATTATGATTATTATTATTATTATTATTATTATTATAATTATTAGAATTATTATAATTATAATAATAGAGATGACTACCAACTTGAATATATTAAAAGATAAAGAGAAGAATATTTAATTAGTCTATAGTAATCTTTTATTCTCTTTTATCTATATAGCTAGTATTATGAAGGTATACTAGCAGCATTTTCATTAATAACAGTTAACGTCGTAAATACTACTATAGTAAGTTTAGTTCTTCAAAGCTACTACCAATCTATCAAGCTATAACTTACTATAGAAACTATTATATAAACCATATGAGTTAGTTTATATATTGAGTTGATACTCTATTATATTATATTACTTATATATTGCTAAATTAAAACTCAATTTTAACTAGTTCTTTTATTCCTAGGTTCTGTTTATTATATTTACTTATAGAGATAGATACAAGCTATAGTATATTACTAGGGTGTTTTTCTATTATAGAGACTTTATATTAAGTACTATATAAAATTACTTTTCAAGTAGAAACCTGAATATATAATATACTAAATCTTATATATTAAACTTTTTATTGAATGAATAGCCCCATAAAATATCTAATATAGATTCTTAATAACAAAGAAAATACTACTATATACTTTAGCCTACATCTACTTCTATAGATAAATATAGTAAAAGTACTTTAATTATATAACTATGGATTTAGAATTTAGCTTTAATTCAGAAGAATATAAATGATATAAGTAATGGAATAATAACTAAATATACTAATTCATTAGCATAGGTTTTTATTAGTTTACTACTAATAAACATTATAATCGATTAATTATATAACTAGTTTATAACTAGTTATCTCTTTTCGTAGTATCTATACTTAAGTTATAGGATACATATATATACTATATACTATAGTAATAAATCTATATAGTAATCCTTCTATTCTTATTAACCTCAATAAATAAGTCAACTACTTGATTACTTATTACTATAGTTTTAGTTATTCAAGTATGATACTTAACTTAGTACTAGTAATACTCTCTTTTATAGCTAAAACGTATTAAATACTAAAACTATCATAAAACATAACAGTAATATTAAACGTAAGGATAATAGAGAATTACCTCTAATTAAATAAATCCTTTTACCTATACCAAAACCGGTAATAAATACTATAGATAATATTACTATACAAAAATATACTTCTTATTTAAGAATATATCAAATACTTTAGACTCATACTATAATATAGATCTTTCTTTTTCTTTTTCTTTTTTCTTATCTTTTTAAATATTCTTTTTTACTTTTTTCTCATTATCTTTAGTAATTCTTACAACTTATCTTCTTATTTATATCACTACTTTATTTATTATTATGAACCTTTCTATAACTTAATTATTAGATCTTTTCACTATACTATGTATAGAACTATATTTACTTATAGTCTAATAAATCTTAAAGATTTCCTTTCACTTATACAATTACCTCAATATTACAATATTAATTATAAATCATTTCTCTTCTATAATACTCAACTTAATAAAATACTTATGAAAAGAATAAGAGCTAGTATAAACTACTAATAGAATTATTAGTACTATTAAGTATTTGATTATATATTGAAAGATAATAGAAATAATATATTTTATATTAATTCTTATCGTAATATTATAAATTTTAGAAGCTAGTATATTTGATGTGATATACTTGAATTTAGTAGAAGAGAAATGAATAATATTACTTTTAAACTTAAAAGTATTAATAGTTGTATTAAATTCGTCTAGTTTTATAATAATAATAAATCCTAATTAGGATATTATATTTCTATTATTGGTAAGGGATCTATCGAAAAGAGTATATAGCTTTATTCTCTGATCTTAGTAAATATAAATATTAAACGTTATTCTGAATTATTCATTATTGTATAAAGTATTTATCAAATCTTTTGATTTCTTCTCTTATTAGGTGTTTATATTAAGCTTTCATATAAAGATGAAATAATACTTCTACTTAGTACATAAAAGCTATATATACTTATTATACTCTTTATTAAATATATACTTACTTTGCTCTACGAAATATATAACTAATAAGTCTAATATCCTTAGTTTAATTATCTTAAATAAGACATTTTACTCTGTTATTTTTAAAGGTTATCATACTTTCACTTAATAATAAATACTAATTATTTATAAATATTAACTTTAGTCTTACTATAAATCCTACTTATTAGAATCTTTCTTTTTATTATTAAATTTAAATAAGGAGAAACTAAAAGTATTATGAATCTATATATTTATAAGACTAAAATATAAATTATTCAACTTGAAAGTTATGAAGTATAAATTATATAATAGAGTTTATATTCCTATTTTCTTTATAGTAATTAGAATTTCTTATATACTAATAAATACCTAATACTTTACAACTATATAATAACTACTTAATAATAGTAATGATACTTTTTAAATATAGCTATTATGAATTATTACTAGTTTTACTAATATGAAATAATCTAGCTATATTTCTATTGATATATACACCTAGGTAATACTATAGAAGTAAACTCAAATAGGAATATTAAATTATAGTATTACTTATAATACTACTATAAAGTAAAAGTTAACCTCTTATATTATTAGTAACAATATAAAAATCTTTACCTTTTTCTAATTATTGAAACTTTTGATAACTAATTATAATTTCTTATATCATATATTACTAATACATTTCATTCATTAATAAATCTAAAGCTAAAAGTTATCATTAATCTCCATTTCTGAGTATTCATGTATTTAAAGCAAAGTACTTTTTTACTAATAAAATTTCTTATTCCTTAATATATAATTCTTGAAAAAGCTTACTTAGTATTAGAGTAAAACTATATTAGTGAAGATTAATAGTTTTAATCAATACTTCCATTTCCCTTATTATAAAGTAAATATTATAGCATATAATACTGCAAAAACTAGTTTTTATAATAAAGATATTAGTCTTATATAAATATTCTTATTATTTTAATCTCTTTGTAATATTATTATTCATATTATTTCCTCTAGTATAACCTCTCTTTTAATTCTATTATTATAAAACTCTTAGTAATTATTTTTCTTAACTAGAAATTAAAAGTGAAGTTTGATTCTTATTATTTAGAAAATACTAAATTTACTTTCTATTCTCATGATATATATCTTATTATTAATTTTCATAACTTTAATTTAGTATAATGTACTACAAATAATACAAATATACTATATGTATTTATATTTATAATATATTAGAATTTTTAATATTACAAATGGAAAATATATAATAGCTATTACATTTAATATATTACAAATACATGTATTTATATTTATAGTAGATGTATTTGTATTATCGTAATACTCTGACTACTATAAAGTTCAATATTAGAACTAGGAGTATAATTATCTATAGTAAAAAGTAATTCTATCACTATTTTAACTAGTTATTACTAGACTTATTCTAATATATAAAGAACTTCTATTTCTATTATTCTAATAGAAGTAATAGGAACTTCTATGATATCTCTATATGAATAAATTGTATACAAACTTCTCTATAGATGCATACTTATTTTATCTCTTTACCCTTAGTGGTTCTTAAGTAAATAATATAAATGTATAGAGGTTTATTCTTTTACAGGGTATTAGAGGTAGTTGAAGCTTCATACGCTATAGTAATAGCGCCTTATACGCTATAGCTATAGTGGCTAATCTATTATAGGTATAGCATAATATACATTTTATTTTAGCTTATATACTATAATTATAATACGTTATATATTATAGTTATAGTAGTCTATATACTATATTAAGATATATATATTTTAATTATAACGCCTTATATATAATAGCTATGATAACGTTTATATTATAACTATAACTAGAACTCTAGTAGTATAGTTAGAACTCTAGTAATATAACTAGGACTCTAAAATAAACCTTCTATATAAAAACCTTAAGATCTCTATAAATAATAATTAGAAATAGAAAATTATACTATTAATTAAATTACTATTTTTCCCTCTACTTGATTATTGTTATTATAAATATTCTTAGTAAATCTTTATATTAAGAGAACTACTTTTATTATTTTATATTTCTCCTAATTTCACAGTTATCTATAGTAATAGCTTAACTACTGATTTACCTACCTACCTATCTATTCTAATAGTTATAAGCTAGTATTAGTATAATACTATTACTAGGTAAAGTCTATAGTTAAATCTATATATTAGGTAAAAAGCCTAGTTATTATTGTAAGTACAAAGCAAAAGTAATTAAATCCTTATTATTCTAATTTCTCTTTTAATATTACTATTATAGTTATTTTTTTCTGATAGAGCTTTTATTTAGTTTCATTATTGTATAGTTTCTAATTATTACTTTCTTGAATTTAAAACTAGCAATGTAGTTTAACTATTGTTATTTTAAAGATATTGAACATATTTTCTATCTATATAATATATATCCTACTATTAATTAAGATAAACTCAGAACGTTTAGTCTAGTTTTAATATACTCAATAGATATAAATATCTAATTATAGTAATAACGAACAAATGAATATAATAGAAAAGCTGTTATATGTATTTAAAATATCTAAGACATAGTATTATATATAAATAGTATATCTTCTCTCTATTACTTTTTAAATAGCTAATATATTTCTTAATATATCTAGTAATAGTAATAGTAGTATATTTGAATATACATATACTTCAAACATAAGTAAAGTGAATAAAAGACTATTAAAACTACTAGTATTACTAATTATTTTCGTTATATTCTAGAATACTTCTACTATTACTATTTCTAATATCTTATAATATATAATTATATAGGGTTTTATAAGGAGGTATAGTACTATTCAACCTTACTAATACTATTATAAGTTTTAATTAGTATAGCTTTTATTTTAATACTTATATTATTAGTTTTAGTCCTACAGTTTTTAATAGGAAGGTTGTACTTTATATTAGTAATAACTTTATTTGGAGGGCTTTAGTATATATTAATCTAGTATATTCTTCAATATATGCTATATATTCTCCATAGAAATGTTCTTAATGAACCTTATAATTATAGATACTATTAGTATATTAATAATATATACTTCAAGTCCCTTATTATTAGATCATTTAACATAAATAATGTTTTCTATATTAAACCTATAATTATCTTAAAAGCTAAACTTAAATTAATATAATACTTTAATGTGTATTTAGTATTAGTAGTAGTTCTTTATAATCTTTCTAACTTTACTAGTAGTTATTATTTAACCTATTCTATTCAAAATACTATTCAACTTATTAATACTAAAATATCTAAGTTTCTTATAGAATTACTATATTTCTACTTTTATAAGAAAGTTAATAGTTTTATTATAAAACATTCTTTAGACTAAGAATTCTAATCATTTGTTATATCTCTCTATAAGTAATAATAATCTTTTTAATTTAATCTTATTATTAAGATTATTAATATAAACTTAAGATTAATCTATATTACAAAAAAAAAGAAAGAATAAGATCGTTATTAATAAACTATCGAAGATAATATTTCTCAAACGTATAGAAATTTAAATGATATCTTAATTTATAAGATCTTACTTATTTCTTTGCTTTATATTGAATCTGGGATAATTCTATTAAAAGAATATTAAGTTTAATCTTTTAGGAAGCTTCTAACTACTATATATATTTTATAAATAGCTTTCTTATTTCTATATCTAGGAAAACATTTTTAAATATAGTTTTAGAAAGTTTAAAGATCCAAAAGACTTTTAGTCTAATTAGTATTATAAAATAATAATAAGTATAGTTCTAGAAAGTTTCTATAGACTTCTTAAGATTGATTATTTTAATATTTCTACTTATAGTCCTGAAATAGATTATTATGAAACCTTCTTCTGAAATCTTACTTATATTATTATCTAATACTTCTATAACTATCTCTATAAATATAATATTATTAAATTAAATAGTAGTTTCTACTACTAATTCCATTCTATGAATAAACGCTTTTTCAAATTGTAATACTACTATTTCATATTCCTTGATAGTAAAGTTTATTGAATAGTATCTTATTACTATTTTCAAAAATACCTTACACTTATTATATATTTATCTACTTCAAAGTCTCTTATAAAGTAGTTTAAAATTATAAGTATCATAGTATTATCATAGAAGTTAATATAACTACTAGTAGATAAAATATTAGCTATATCTTTATCTATTATATTTATAGTTAATAAGAACTTAATCATTATTTTTAATGTAGTTACTATTTTATTTAGATTCTTACTATTATTTTCTAAGAGTCTCTATAATTTATTCATCTAGCTTATGGATAGTTAGTTTTATCTTATTAATTTTATTATAGAAGATGTTAAATATATTATATATTAAGCATATCGTTATATGCATGTTTTTATTAACCTTTAGTTATAAATCTTAAAGGCTTAAATAAATATATCTAAATAAGTAAATCTTAATTATTATTATTCTTGCAACTATAATAATATACTTAGAGAGAGGCTAATAACCTGCTTTCTACAATAACTATTAGTAGATATCTTACTTCCTAAAGTATAACTTGAGCCTTCCTACCCTCCTACTAATTACTATAGCTAGCCCCTAATTAATCTAAGATTAAACGTCTTATAATTATAACTACTATACATACCCTATATTAGTCTTTTTAATAATAAATAATTAATAACTCGTTTTATAACAACTTTACGCCTTTATACTTTTACGCCTTTATAACTATATATAATTTAAATATCTCGAGACATTGAATTATTACTAACTATAGGCATTTTATTTAAATATCTATTACCTTAATATTCCTAACTTCAATATCTTCCAGACTAAACCTTATATATCCCTAAGATAAGACTTTATACTACTAATATACAGATTCTCTACTATTAATATAAGCTAACTTATAATTTCTATATGAGTATAATAAGACTCAGCCTACTCTAATTAATAAAAATCATCTTAATATATTAAATACAGCTAATATATAAGTAATATATATGTGGATAAAGATACTTCTAATAAAACTCAATAACTTCTAAAGTCTCTATAATTATATTATTATAATATTTTTAGATATTTTATAATTAGTATTATAGTAATATATTGATATTAGAGTATTATCTAACTAATATATAGTCTCTAAAGTCTTTTGCTTAGTATAGCAAATTATAGGATAGTTAGACGATTAACTTTGAAATATCTATAAGCTATCTATCAATTATAACTTTTGGAATGACTTTATTAAGGCTTAATTGAATAAATTAATAGCCTTAATTATAGGGGTTATAGGTGAATATTACTCTACTTATAGTATATTTCTCTAATTATAAGTAGTTATATAGATTTTAAGGGGATTTTGGTTTTATCATAAAGATATAGATATAGAAAAGTAATAGATTATAAAATACCTAGCTTTTAGCGTTTTATTTTATTCTATTTTAAGAGGTTAAGAAAGATTCTCAACTTTATAACTTTAATAGTAATTTTCAGCTATATATATTAAGTCTTAACCTTAATAAGGCTCTTTTTATATAGATTATTAATATGAGGTTTTCTATTACTAAAGGGTTAAATATTAGAACTAGGAGTATAATTATTTATAGTAATAAGTTATTTTATTACTATTTTAACTAGTTGTAAGTTAGTATTAATATAAATACTATTATTAGGTAAACCTTATAGTTAAATCTATATATAGGGTAAAACGCTTAGATACTATTCTAGATATAGAGTAAAAGTAACTGAATAATAATATAATTATAGCTTTTAGTAAATATCTTAAGATATATATTTTTATATTCTTAATAATAATTATAGTAAGTTATCAGAATCTTAAACTTATTTCTAATTATAATAGCTGTCTAAATAATTAGAAAGTCATTTTAGATTAATATAATCAATATTATATAGTTTGAATATACTTACTCAACTAATATATTGTTAAGTATTCTTCTAAGAGAATTATATTTAATATTATAATTCAAATACTTAATAATATAAGTCTATATATTATCCTTAAAGATAGTATAATCGTTACTTATATATTGATTAATTCATCAATATACGGTCCTAAATCATACTTTAATTTTTCCATAAGATTAGTTAGAAATAATATGTTATTTTAAAGATATTTACTAATTTCCTCTAAAGTATATATAGAACTTTAAGGGCTTTTAAAATCCTAGTTATTGTTCTTCTTAGTTAGAATTATCTTTTCTAATAAAGTTTATAGTATAAATTTAATTATCTAAATATTCAGTTTCGTTAATTATAAACTTAATCTTAATATACTCCTATAATTAATACTTATAATATTTCTTTAGTAAGAATTATTTCTACTATTAAATTATCTAGCATACATAATTATTATTTTATAATAAATGTAAATCTTCTAATTTTTTAACTATTATTTGATACATCTTGAATCTTTCTTAATCCTTTATTTTAAGTAACAGTAGTTCTTCTATTTATACATAATACTTTCTCTATTTATTAAATTAATATATTTGTATTAAATGTATTTACTGATTTCTTCTTTATAGTTTCTTTATTTATAGGTAAATAAACCCTTCTATTTATAAATTAATTCTTAAGCAACTATAGTATTCTTTTCTTTATAATATTAAAATATACTTTTTGAATCTTAGAAAACATTCTATAGAATATCTTATAAATGTTCAAAATTGAAATCCTATTTCTTTTATACTTATACATAGTATTAAATATATATATTATTAATACTTATATTATAATTAGAAAGTATACTTAATTCTTCCTACTATTTGAATATAAGCTTTTAATATATACTCACTAGTAGTCATATCATAGTTTACTAGAATACCTTTTTATATTCATTAGTATAAGCATTTATATTATAATTGTTCTATATTTCTTTAGAATTATAAATGAAATCTAGAGAAAAAGATATAATTCAAAATAATAGGTTAGGAAAGTATTTTTATTAATATAGGTTTATTATATCTTAATTATTGGTATTTCTCTAAGACCTATAGCTTTAGAGATATATATATTTGTTAGATAAATTATAATCAAATAGAAATCTCTTTCTAATAAAACTCTATTTATATTCTTTCATCTCAATTCTTAAAGATTTCTTAGAGAAACTCTTACTCTAATTATTATACTTGATAATATATAAAGGAAATAGTATAGTCTAGTTTATTAAAAGTATAATTAAACTTAAAATAACTTTTAATCTAACCTATTTGGCTATAGCATTATAAATATATTACTAGTAGGAGATAGGAATGATAAGAGATAAAATATAAATACCATAAGTTATTATTATATATAGTTATTATTATACAGAATAATATTTCTTCTTAGTATCCTATAGAAAGTAGATTTAAGAGTAAAAACTATTATATTTATTAAGTAAGTAGTAATGTTTAATTTACTTAGATAACATATATTATTTATCTCTTATACTATCTCTAGTAGTTACAATATTCTTTTGTATCTCTAATCCTCTTACTAGGTATTAAAATATCTTTCCATTTAACTTTCTATAATATAAAGTAATTATATTTAACTAAATAGTTATATGTTTAAATATCTATTTAGTATTTCTCATATTGTTAATAAGTAATATTAGTTAATTCTTTATATTATCAATATATAGTTAAGTACTATATCAATACCTAGAGATAAACATGATAAATAAAACTTTTATAATAACTTTAACTTTAGTACTACTTATTATGATATTATAACTCTATTGGTCTTCTAAATATTCTTATAAAATACCTATTATAATTATTTATAGAATATATAAGAAGAAACATTGAAAGTATTTATAGTTATTGTATATTAATCGCTTTTCTATATTACTTCTTAAAGTCTCTTTATTAAATAAAATGAAGTTTCGTTTTTAAGATTTCATTCTTTCTTACTATGATATAAATCAAATTAACCTAAGTATTAAAGTTTAAATCCTGAACTCTAGATTGTTTTTAGTCTTCAGATTATTATTAGGGGAAGGCTCATTATAATATTAGAATTATTAAGTTGATTTCTTATTATCTTTTTACTTATTATATATATATAAGATATGAAGGAATAGTAATAAAAGATAGTAGTTTACTATAGACTTTTCTTTCTTATTTATATTAATCTTATTATATGTATCTTTATACTTTTATTTCAATGAGTTAGTAGAAATTTAAATTCATAGTTTCTTGGATAATAGGTATAAATAATATTTAGTCAATAAATTATTATAAGTTTATTTCTTTTTCCTATTTCCATTATATAAGCTTTGACAAGGTGTATTGATATTTTAGAGTAATATATAATTATAATAACGTTAAGTTATCTATTTTTACTAAATAGGTTTCTAGAGGTTTCCTTGAGAAATATCATAATCTTACCCTTTTGGGTTATTCTTTATTAATCTATAGTTAAATAGTAGTAAATCATACTAGTAGTAGTAAAATACTACTAGTTAGTATTAGTTTATGATTAGTAAATATTATAATTGATTAATTATATAATCAGGTTATAATTAGTTACTTTTGTTTATAATACTTATAGTTAAGTTATCTTCTATATATATATTATACTATTAGAAGTCTAGCTATTGAGCTATTATACATATTTATCCTAATAATCTACTTTAAGTAAATATAAGCTTAAGTATTCTTTATTACTCTTATAACTCTATATTCTCTCTATATTATAGAAAGTCAATTAGTAGTGTTGAGATTATACTGCTTCAATTATTTATACTCTAAGTTAATCAAACTATAATATTAGAGTGTTTAGTAAATATGCTACTTAGTAGTCTAAGCGTTATAGAACTAAATGCTTTATACAATAAAAAATTAACTCCTCTAAAAATAAACTCTATTTAGATATTAATACTATGAAAATCCATATTTCCTATAGAATTTAAACTTCTTATTATTATTACTATTAATACTAATATTAGTACTATTTTCGAATACTATTCTGAATAATCCACTCTTTGATAATTAAGAATTACTAATTCCTTTTAATTCTTTACTAATTACCTATAGTTAGATTAGTAAGTTCTAAATCTAGTTTTATATCAACTTCGCTCTTTATATTATACTTTTATCTTTATTTATCAAAAGTATTAATATCTATATTTGTACTATTACTTATTTAAACTATATTAGAAATTATATTTAGTAATCCTGAACTTTTGTTTCTCTATATATCTATATAAACTCTCTCTTAACTATCTTTATAAAACTCTATAAGTTGTTTGTTTCTTATTTATTTCAACTAATTAATTCATTCCGCTTATTTATCAATTAATTTAATATTAGATAAATCTATATAAAGAATTAAATTAGTTAAAGTAGTAAGGCTACAACTAAACTAGTAAAAGAGATAGTTAAGTAATAGAAACCAGAAATCCCTTATATTTTAAGTCTGCTAAGACCTTTTACAAATTAGCTTTTAAGTCTACTAAAATCGCTTATAAATCAACTCTTAGGTCTATTAAAACCTTCTACAAAATAGCTTTTAGGTCTACTTAAATCCTCTATAAACCAACTTTTAAATCTATTTAAACCTTTATAAATTGGAACTTTAAGTTATTTTTAGTTTTTATAAAAACGTATTTCCTATAGGTTTTGAGTCTTAGACTACTATATATTATAGCTACATTAATTATTTAATTAATTATTAAGTTTAACGATTATTAATCCTTTAATTAATAATAACTTACTAGAATTAGACCCTGAATAGCCTGATTCTACTTTGGAATTTAGATTAACTTTTTATTAAATAGCTAGTTTACCTTTTTGAATGATTAGTTAAGAATATAAATAACTGTGAACATATTTCATCTTTAAATAAAGTAGAATCTAGAATTATAGTATTTAGTCTGTTTATATAAAGACTTTATTCATTAGTAAAAATGTCTTTGGGGATTTCATAAACCTTATTATTGGAATGAATATTAACAAATATAATAAGATTCTTAATTATTGTTAGTTTACAACTGTTAAATGTTGCAATCAATCGATTGCGTAAATAATATATAATTAGTTGTCTCTATTTGTAATATCTATATCTAAGTTATAATATATATATATATATACTATATACTATAGGGATAAATCTATATAATAATCCTTTTATTCTTATTAGCCTAAATAAGTAGGTCGACTGCTTAGTTACTTATTACTATAGTTTTAACTACTTTAGTACTACATTTAACCCGACAATTATATATAGTTAGATTATACAAATAATCTTTTAAGAATTAATAAAAAAAATAATAATATCTTTTATATGTTTAGCTATTCAAAAGGAATCTATGTATTAATTAGTTCTTCTAATGAGTTTCTTACTAATAAAAAGTTCTTTAATATTACTCTTAGTAACTTTAAATCTATAGAACAGTATTTAAGTAAAATTAATAAAGTTATTAATGATTTCTATTATAATCAAGTTCAATTATTTAATTAAGTTATCATTACTTGAGTTCTAAATAGTTTGAAGAAAGGTTATAAACACTTTATTATTTTAATTATATAGAATCTTCAATCTAATAAGAATTCTAATAAATTAGACTTTCGATTTTCTAATTTATTATATAAATTCAAAAACAAAGCTTAGATTTCTTTAGTTAATCTTATAATTAAAAAGACCTTTTAAAAATATAATTATCAAATAGGTTTCTCTTAAAGCTGTTAAGAAATCTCAGAAGAAATAGAAAAATATATTTTATAACTATTGTAAAAAAGTTAATTATACTAAATAGAATCATATTAGTTTTTATTTGAAAGAATTCCTATTTGGATTAAACCTAAAGTCAATACAAATGTTTCAAGTTTTTTTATAAACAGAATGATAAAAAAGATACAATTAATAATTTAGAATTAATTAATATTATTTTAGCTTAAGAAGACATGGTTCAAGGAATCTGTAGTAATATACTTAAAAGTATATATAATTCAATTTGAATATGAAAAAGAGAAGAAAAAGAAGATAAACAGAAAGGTATTAAGTTTGTAAATATAATTTAAACTTAATTCTTTTTAAAAGGATGTATTAGTAGTAAAACTCTAGGTATTGGAATCTCTAAGAAGATCTAGTAAAATAGGAGTTTTATTAAATAAATTAGAATTATTTTATTCTTTATCAATCTTGAAGTTAGTAACTATATAGCTAGAAATTATAACCTTTTAATCAATGGAATTAAGACCTTTTTACTCATCAAATAGAGAAATATCAAAAAGATTACTTGAATTATAAAGAGCAATTTAAAGATTATTCTAAGTAATACTAAATATCTTTTATATAATACTCATTATAAGTTATAATTAGATATTAATCTATCAAATTAATCTAAGCTTAACTTAATAAAAATACTATTTATTTTCTTTAATAAACTGATATTATATAATATGAAGAAAAACAAACTCTTATTTATAAGAACTAAGGTTCATAATCTCTATAAATTTAGGATATTCATTTAACCTTGGTACTTAGGCTTTTATATTAATACTACTAATATTAATAATTTAAAACTACAATATAGTAGAATGAGTTATATGAGTAAACTTAGTAAGTTAATTAAGAATGTAATAAATGATATTAGGTAGAAGTATTTTGAAGATAATAAATTACTTATTTGTAAAGCCTTTTCTAAAAGTAAGTTTTTCAACAAAACTAATAAGAATTTAACTATTTTTAAAAAGTTTGAGTTTTTAATTATATTACTTAAGATCTTTATATAAACCTATGTTACTAAAGACTTATAATTACTTTAAATATCTTGTTTTTTATAGATAAGTATAATATTTGGATCTGGGGAAACTTATTAAGAAACAGAAGCTTTAAAGAAGTTATTTTAGTTTTTAAGAAGTTTATTAACATAACTAATAACTATAATAGTAATAGAACAATTAAAGAAATTAATATAGATAATAACTCTAAATTCTCTAATAATAGCATAGAAATCACTTATCTGAAAAATAGTATTGTTTATAGTGTAAACATATTTTATTTCATAAGCCTAGTAGTTTAATGAAGAAAACTATAAGAATTATAATCAATAAAACTAGAACCTTTCTCGATATTTCTAGTTTAATTCTATATTTTAAAAGGCCAGCTATATTAGTTTCTATTTATATGTATCATAGAATATCTTATTCTTCTACTAAGTTCAAAACTCTGTATAAATTAAACAGTAGAAAGAAATCTTCTATTAGCAATATAAGTATATAGAATAATATCTACTACTATGAAGTTAAAAGTAAATATTCTAAAAGGCTTGATTTAAAAATAAAGCAAATACTATAGTTATCTATAATTATAATATTTCTTTAGCTCAAGACCTTTAAACTTATATTACTATTTAGCTTGGAAATATATATATTCTTCTAAACTAATTTAACTCTTAATAAAAAGAAAAGTTATCTTTTTTTAATAGTATTATGATTATTAAGTCTAGTTATTTTAATAAGAAGAATAAATCTAATTGATTTAATTCTGATTATCCTTTCTAGAGTCTAGTTACTATAAAGTCTAATAGAATTTATAATTCTACTGATATTACTATTTATTCTTTTCTTTTAAATATAATGTATAATAATCATAGTAATGTAGGCATTTCTCCTAAGGAAAAACTAAATATATTTTTGTAACCTATTCTAATAAAATTATCACTAATCTTAAGAAGTTTAACAAAACGTCTACTATATTTATAGAGATTTTTTTTTGGGTCTATATATTTAATAGAATTATAAATAGTATTTATTATAAGAAAGTATATTTCTTATAATTGAAAAGTATTCTTCTTTAGTTTCTTATACTAATTATAATTAATATAATTATAATAAGGACTTATTTTCTAATATATATGGTCGTTTCCATATTACTAAATATATATTATCAGTTAATACTTTAAATAAACTAATTACTCTGTTAAACGCTTTAAACTCTTAGTTTAATAATAATAAAACCTAAACTATAAATAAAAAGGGTTAAATCTATAGAATCTAAAGAAACCTAAATTATAATACTATTATTTAATATTTCTGTTATGAAAAAGAGTATTATCAATATATTTAGAAGTAGATAGGTTCATAGAATAATACTTAATAATTAGAATCCTAGTAATTCTATATATAAAGTTAAGTCAATTACTTAAAGCTTTAACTAAAACTTTTAACATTAATTATTTAGAGACTTTTAATACTACTTATAAATCTAAAGGTTATAAAGATAAACTGATTATATCTACTTATTATGAATAGACTTTAACTTTATTTTACATTACTAATATATAAATTTATATGAAAATAGATAAGACGATATATATTAAATTACTTATTGATTTTATATATAATACAAATTCTAAAAACGCAACCTATAGTGTCAACTATAAGAATTAGCGTTTTATTTATGTATTAAATAAAGGTTTTTAGGGGCTAAGATAGAACTATGGGTTGTAGCATTTATATTTTCAATCTTTTTATATAAGATTGATTTTAAAGTATTTCTCTACAATAAAACAATATTTATACTTATCATTACTCTTGATAAAAATAAGATTTATCCGTTTTAGCTTACTATAGTAATAATATATCATTAGGAGTTAATAAGTCTTCTATTTCAGAATATATCTATCATAGTCTTAAAGATATTAAAGTCTAAGATCTAGGAAAACCTAATATCTTTTTAACTAATACTTAAATCATTTATTCGAAAACCAAGAATATAGAAATAAATCAATTAAAATATATTCATAAAATTGTTACTAAGTTTAATCAAAGGAGTCTTCATAGTTTCAATATTCTAATAGATAATCAAGCTAAATCCTCTATCAATAAAGATAATACTTCAAAAGAAGAAATATTAAAATCTTAAAAAGAAGTAAGAGCTTTATTATATTTAGCTTTAAAAACTAGGCTACATATTACTCTAGGTATTACTACTTGCTTTCGAGTTTCTTCGGATCCTTCTAAATATTATATTAATATGAATGATAATATTACTTATTTTCTGACGAAATCTCTAGGCTAAGTTAAATTTAATGATATTATTAAGAGGACTCTATAGAATAATTTCAATATTCAACTTTCTTATAAAAATAGTCTCAATGATCTATTTTCCGAGGATTAATCTTTTCTTCTAACCTTTTATCAGTATTAGGTTCTTCTGATATTTTCTAGTATTTTTACCTTATTTTCAAGTTTTTTCCTTTAAATCTTTCTCAGGTTTTAGGTTTTTAAGACTGGAATCTTTTAAGATTTATCTATTTTTTCTATATGTTTTTTAGAGTTTTTACTATTTTTTAAACTATTGAAGATTTATTTGTCTTATATATTTTAAAAGAAAATAATAGAGTTCTAGTTATTTAGCTTTTACTCATATTTATCCTAATAACTTATTTTAGGTAAATAAAAGCTTGGGTATTCTCTATTACTCTTGAATCCTTATGTTTTCTATTTATTAGAGAACATTAATTATTAGAGTTCAAATTATACTACTTAAATAATTTATATTTTGAATTAATTGAACTATAACACTAGATTCTTTAATAAGGAGACTATTTAGTAGTCTAAGTATAATAAAGCTAAAAACTCTATATGATATAAGGTTAATATTTCTGAAAATAAACTCGATTTAGATATTAATACTACGAAGTTCCCTACTTCCAATAGAATCCGAACTTCCTATTATTATTACTATTTATATTAAGATTAATACTATTTTCAAATACTACTCTTATTAACCTATCTTTTTAATAATTAAGAGTGGTTAACTCCTTATAACTTTTTACTAGTTACCTATAGCTAGTCTAACAAGTTCTATAATAGTAAATATATAATAGTAACTGTAAACTATTAAAGTTATAATAATAATATCTAATATAATAATATCTGTTATAATAATATCTATTATAACAATATCTGTTATAATAATATCTATTATAATAATATCTATTATAATAATATATATTATAATGATATCTATTATACAAATATCTTCTATAGTAATATATATTAAAAAAAGATTTATTAATCTCTATAAACCTAATTATAAAGGTAAAGGAGAATATTAAATTATTATTTATTGGCTGATTATTTATCTCTTTATTCTTATATATATTCCAATTAATAATAATAATAATAATAATAATAATAATAATAATAATAATAATAATAATAATAATAATAATAATA
>QAPF01000457.1:0-29657 GCA_004367935.1 Colletotrichum sidae | reverse complement strand
TTATAAGTATTAACTTTAGCTTTATTATAAATCTGACTTATTAGAATTCTTCTTTTTCTTTATTATTAAACTTAGGTAAATAGAAACTAAAAGTATTATCTATCTATATACTTATAATATTAAAATATAAATTATTTAGTTTAAAGATTATGAAATATATGGTATATAATAAAGTTTTTATTTTTAATTTCTTTTTATAGTAATTAGAATATATTATATATTAGTATATATTTAACTTTATAAAGCTATATAATAGTTAGATAACAATAATAATAGTACTTTTTAAGTATACTTACTATAGGTTAGTAAATAGTTTTATTAGGATAAGGTAATTTAGTAGTATTTCTATTTATATATATATTTAAATAATATTATATAAGTAAACTTCTATAGGAGTATTAAAATATAGTTTTACTAATAGTATTAATATAAAGTAATAGTTAACTTATTATATTACTAGTAATTATATAAGGATATTAGTTTTTTCTTAATTGTTAAACTTTTAATGACTAGTTATAACTTCTTATATAGTATATTATTAGCATTTTTAATTTTATTAATAAATCCGAGGTTAAAGATGTTTACTTATTTGTATTTTCAAATATTAAACTATTTAAAGTATAGTATTTTGTTTATTAAGAGGGTTTCTTATTTTATAGTTCATAACTTTTTAAAGGGTTTACTTAGTATTATAATAAGGTTATATTTGTCAAAATTAATAATCTTAGTTAGTACTTCTGCTTTTTTTACTATAAGGTAAATATTATAATATATAGTATTAGAAATGTTAGTCTTTATAATAAAGATATGATTCTTTTATAGTTATTCTTATTGCTTTAGTTTTTCTTCAAGTACTATGTCTTTAATTATCTCTTTAGATAAGACCTCTCTTGTAATTTTACTATTATAAGGATTATTATCATTACTTTTCTTAATTTAAAGTTAGTAGTATAAATTAATTATTATTATTTAGAAGGTATTAGGTTTCGTTTTTATCTTTGAAATATATATCTCTCTATTAATTAAAATAAATCTACGAAGTTTAGTTTAATTTTAGTATTCTTAGTAGATATATATATCTAATTATAATAAGAGTTGGTAGATAGATATTATAAAGGAATTATTATATATACTTAGGGTTTTTAATATTTAGTATTATATATAGATCTTATATACTTCTTCTATTACTTTCTAGATAACTATTATATATTTTATAATATCTGGAGATATTAGTAATAATATATTAATGTATAAATATGTTTTGGAAATATGTAGGATTAGTATAAAACTACTAGGGCTATTCATAGTATTAATTATTTTAATTATATTTTAGAGTAATTCTTCTCTCAGTAATTCTAGGATTTTATTTTAGATAATCTTATAGGTTTTCTAAGAGGGTATATATAGTATTATTTAACTTTATGAACATTATTATAAGGTTTAATTAGTATAATTTTCATTTTACTATTTATACTATTAATTCCTCTTTTTAATTTTTAATAGTAGAATTATATTTTATATTAGTAATAATTCTGTTTAGGGGGTTTTAGTATATATTAATTTAATATGTTTTTAGTATGTATTATATATCTTCTGTAGAAATGTTGTTAATAAACTTTATAGTTATAAATATTATTAATGTATTAATTATATGTAGTATATGCTTATTATTATTAAGATAGAGAATATTAATAATAATTTCTCTTTCGAATTTATAGTTATCTTTAAGGTTAAAATTTAAATTTATATAATATCTTACTATTTATTTAGTATTAGTAGTAGTTTTTTGTAAATATTTTAATCTTATTAGTAGTTATAGTTTAGCGTGTTCTATTAAGGATTTTATTTAATTTTTAGATCTTAGAATAGTTGAATGTTTATGGAGTTGCTATAGTTCTATTTTTATAAGGAAGGTAATAGTTGTATTATAGGGATTTTCTTAAATTAAGAATTATAGGTATTATTATATCTCTTTATAAATAAAGATTTTTTTTTCTATTTAATTTTATTATTAGAATTATCAAGATAGATTTAGATTTAATTTATATGAAGGAGATTAAGGAGAAATAAGGTAGCTATTAGGATAATATTAAACTTAATATTTCGAAAAGGTATAGGTATTTAAATTATATTAAAATGTATAATATCTTACTTATTTTTAAATTTTATCCTTCTTCTTAAGGTAGTTTTATTAAGTTAGATATTAGGTATTACTTTCTAGAAAGTTTTTAATTATTATATACTTCTTATAGATAGTCTTCCGACTCCTATATTCATGAAGATACGTCTAAATATAATTTTAGAAAACCTTGAGGTTAGGAAGGTTTTTAATTTAATTAGTATCATAAAATAGTGATAAGTATAGTTTTAAAAGATTTCTATAAGTTTCTTAGGATTAATTATTTTATTTTTACTACTTATAGTTGTGAATTAGATTACTATAAAGGTTTTATTTAATATTTTACTCATATTATTATATAGTATTTTTATAATTGTCTCTATGAGTATAGTATTATTAAGATATATGGACATTTGTATTACTAATTTTATATTAATAATAAATGCGTTTTTGAAATATAGTATTACTATTTCTTTTAGTAGTGTATTTTGTTAATTAGTATTTTATCATTAGTTTTAAATATATTTAGTATTTATTATATATTTCTATTTTGACGTTTTTTGTGAGGTAGGTTTGCGCTATTACTATTATCTAATTAATATAGAGGCTAATATAGTTATTAGTAGTTGAAATATTAATTATACTTTTAGCTATTATATATATAGTAAGCTAGAAATTAATTGTACTTTGTAATATACTTACTTTTTTATTTAAACTATTATTTTTAGCTTCTAAGGATTGATATAATTTATTTATATAATTTACGAATAGTCAGCTTTGTTTTATTAATAATATTATACAAAATGTTAATTATATTATATATTTAGTATATAGTTATATATATTTCTTTATCAACTTTTTCTTATAGGTTTTAAAGGTTTAAATAGATATATCTAAGTAGGTTAATTTTAATTATTATTATTTTGAATGTTTTGATTATATTAGTATAGTTATGATTTTAAGTAAATATCTTAAAACTTATGTTTTTCATTCTTTATAGTAGTTATAATAGGTTATAGGGGTTTTGAATTTGCTTTTAATTATAGTAGCTATTTAGGTAGTTAAGAGGTTACTTTAAATTAGTATAATTAATATTTTCTAATATATATATATATATTTATCTAGTTTATATATTGTTGAATATCTTTCTCATAGAGTCTTATCTAATACTATAATTAATATATTTAGTAATAAATATTCATATTTTATTTTTAAAGATATTGTAGTTTTTATTTTTATATTTATTATTTGATTGGTATATCTTACTAAATAATATTTTGATTTTCTTATAACGTTAGCTGTAGATAATATACTATTTTAGGGATATTTAGTAGTTTTTCTTAAGGTATATATAGAGTCTTAGGGGTTTCTATAATCCTATTTGTTATTATTCTTTCTAATTAGAATTATTTTTTATAATAAGACTTTATATAAGTATAATTATCTAAGTGTTTATTTAAATTAGCTATAAGTTTAATATTAATATACTTTTAGTAGTTGATATTAATAGTATTATTTATATTAGACTTGATTCTACTTTTAAGTTTTCTAGTATAGAAGGTTATTATTTCTTAATAAGTATAAATTTTCTAACTTTTAGGAGTTATTTAATATATTTTAGGTTTTTCTTGATTTTTTATCTTAAGTAGTAGTAGATTTTTTAATTAGTTTTAATACTTTCTTCTATCTATTAGATTAATATATATTTATTAAGTATTTCTATTAACTTCTCTTTTATAGTCTTTTTACTTATAAGGAAGTATATTCTTCTACTAATAAGGTAGTTTTTAAGTAACTATAATATTCTTCTTCTTATTATATTTAAATATACTTCTTTTCAATTTTAGAAGGCTTTCTAAAAAGTATTTTATAAGTTTTTAGAATGAAAGTCCTATTCTTTTTATACCTATATATAGTAATAGATATCTATATTATTAATATTTCTATTTTTATTAAAAAGTATAGTTTGTTCTCCTTATTATTTAGATATAATCTTTTAATATATACTAATTAGTATCTTTATTTTAGTTTATTGGAATACTTTCTTATACTTATTAGTATGAATTATTATATTCTAATTATTTTATATTTCTCTAGAATTATTAATAGGATCTAGTAAGGAAGATATAGTTTAGGATAATAAGTTAAAAGAGTATTTATAATTAGTATAATTTTATTATATCTTAATTATAAGTATTTTTCTAAACATTATAGCTTCAGAAGTATATATACTTATTAGACGAATTATAACTATTGAATAGAAGTCTTCTTTTAGTAGAATATTTTATATATTTTCAAATTAGAATTTTTAAAAATTCCTTAAGGTAAATTATACCTAATTATTATATTTAATAATATATTTAATAATATATATGGGATAGTGTGGTCAGCTAGAGTTAGGAATAGTATTAAAGTTAGTATAATTATTAAGCTAATCCTTTTTATTTATAACTATATATTATAGCTATATGAATATACTATCAGTAGTAGATAGGGATAATAAGAGGTAAAAAAAGTATTATGAGTTCTTATTATATATATCTACTAATATATAGAATAATATTTTCTTTTAGTATTTTATAGAAAGTAGATTTAAAAATAATAGCTATTATACTTATGAAGTAGGGAGTAATATCTGTTTTGTTGAGTTAATATATAGTAATCCCCTCTTATACTATTTCTTATACTTATCTTTTTCCCTTATACTTCAAATTCTACTATTAGCTATTAATAGTCTTCTTTTTTAATCTCTTTTTTAATAATTATATTTAGTTAAGTAGTAGTATATCTTAGTATTCATCTAGTTCTTCTTATTTTATATAATAAGTAATATTAATTAGGTTTCTTATATTATTAATATATTAGTAGATATTCAGAGAAGTAAATACTTAGGAAATACTTAGAGATAAGAACAATAGATAATAACTTTATAATACTTTTAGTTTTAGTATTATTTATTATAATATTCTAAACTTACTAGTTTTCTAGATATTCTTATAAGGTACTTACTAGAAATTTATATTATATAGAAAGTATGTCTTATAGGTATAGTTACTATTATTTTATATTACTAGCTTTTCTATATTACTTCCTAAGATCTTCTTATTAAATAAAATAAGGTTTATTTTTAAGATTACTTTTCTTATTAGTATAATATTTGGAATTAATTTAATTATTAAGGTTTTAAATATTAAGGTTTGGATTACTTATAGTTGTTAAGTTGTTATTATTAGAGGAATATTTATCGTAATATTATAGTTATTGAATTAATCTTTTATTATCTTTCTATCTGCTAAATATATACAGGATATTAGGAGATAATAGTAAGAAATAGTAATTTACTATAGATCTTTTTCTCTTATTTATATTAATTCTATTATATTTATTATTATGCTTTTACTGTAGTAAGTTAGTAGAGATCTAAGTTATTAGTTTATTATATAGTAGATATAAATAATATTAAGTTAGTAGGTTATTATAATTTTGCCTTTCTTTCCTATTTTTATTATATAGGTTTCTAGAAGTTATATTAGTATTTTAAGGTAATATATAATTGTTATAACTTGAAATTTATCTATTTTTATTATATAGGTTTCCAAAGATTCTTTTAAGAAGTATTATAATTTTATGTCTTTAGATTATTTCTTATTTATTTATAGTGTAGTAGTAGTAAATAATATTAGTAGTAGTAAAATACTACTAATTAGTATTAATTTATAATTAGTAAGTATTATAATTAATTAATTATATAAATAGTTTGTAATTAGTTATTTCTATTTATGATATCTATACTTGGATTATAGTATATTTATATATACTATATATTATAGGGATAAATCTATCTAATAATCCTTCCATTCTTATTCGTCTATATAAGTAGGTTAACTACTTAGTTACCTACTATTATAGCTTTAGCTATTTTAGTACTATATTCAATTTGATAACATAAGAATTATCTGAAAGCTCTTTATTAAAAGAAATAATAATCATAATAAAACTCTAGGTTTTTTAATAAGTTAATAGATTACTAGAAGTTATCAGAATTGAATCAAAAGAGAAAAGTATAAACATATTTATATTTATCTAGATACTACTACTATTATTTATATAGTTAAAAATAAATCTATTTTACTTAATCTAAAATTAGTTTTAAAATAGATTAAATAAGGAAGTATTATATATCTTATAGCTAGAATAGTAGGAGATTCAAAAATATCTCTAGAAAGTTAAACGTTTATATTAAAAGAAGTTTATTATATTCTAGAATTGGGAGTTAATTTTCTATTTCAAAATAACCTTCATACTAGAGGAATTATATCAAGTTTCTAGAAAAAACCTATATTATATAATAGAGAAAAGAATTCTATTTTAATAGTAAGTTTACAAAGAATAATTCATTTAAATTCAATATCCTTACTTTATAAAAGGATACTATTCTTTCTACTACTGTGTTGTAAAATATTTAGCTTTTAAATAACTATTTGAAAAATACTAATATTAAAGTAATAAATAGTTTGAAAGATAATACTTGAAACCTTTCTTATTAAAAACTAAAATAAATATTCTTTCTATTTATAAAGCTTATATTAAAAGAAGCTTTACTAATAATACCCATAACAATAATAAAGAATAAAAATTCAATCTTTAATATTTGAAATATATGAAGTCGGATTTATATAGACCTAGAATTCTTATAATATATAATAGATATAAGAGATTTATTCTATTTCTTAATAAATTAACTAGGTCTATTTAGAAACTTTTATTAAAAATTAAATTAGCTAAAGAAGTCTCTAAAGTCTTTCTTAAATTTAAAGAGTTAGTAAATAGTAATAATAATAAGAGAAAGATAAAGAAATTTAATACTAATAGAAGTAATAGATTTACTAATAAAAGAATAAAGGATATTTATTCTTATTCTATTATTTTTCATAATATTAGACTTCTTTATATTTATAGATCTAATAGTTTAATAGAAGGAGTGATAAGAGTTCTAATTAATGAAATTAGAGTTCCAATTTATTACTTGAATTTACCTTATTATTTATCAGGGGATACTTTAATAGCTTCTATATAAATATATAATAGAACTCTTTATGATTCTATGAATTTCAAAACTCCTTATAAATCAAAAAAGAAAATAAAGCCTGATATTAATAATATTTAGGTATAAAGTAGCTGCTCTTATTATAAAAATAAAGATCTTAATATTAAAAAAATAGATATAAGAGCTTATAAAGAAGCTATTATAGCTTATAGAAATGGAACTTATAAAATCTAAGGTTTTAATAAAAGTAGTCTAGAGATATAAAGATCCTAGAAAACACTTTTTATACTTTAGAAAAAGAGTTACTTTTATTTATTAATTTAGAAAAGAATTCTAATAATTATAAGTCTAATAGCTTAAGAATAATCTTATTTTCAGTCCAGATAATTCTGCTTCTAGTATAGATCAAAATAATAATAATAATAATAACTCTTTAATGAATCCTACTACTGAAGTTCAAGAAATAACCAGAATAATTCTAGAAGAAAATTCAAATATTGAATTAACTGAAAATGATTAATCAGAATTAAATACAGAAAATAATAACAATATTCAGGGAAACTCCAACTCATATATTGATTTACCTACTATATTAGAAGAAGCTAAAAAAGACTATAAACCCTATAAAGAAAGCGTTTTTTCAGAATTAAATACAGAAAATAATAACAATATTCAGGGAAACTCCAACTCATATATTGATTTACCTACTATATTAGAAGAAGCTAAAAAAGACTATAAACCCTATAAAGAAAGCGTTTTCTTAACTATTTTAAATTATCCCAGTTTAAATGATTATATAGAATTATATAAAAATACTAATGAAAATAATTAAGCTTTATATATTTTATTAGTTAATAAGGGAGAAGAACCTACTTCTTGTATTGAAATATTCAAATCTCCTTAATATAGAAACTCGATTCTAGTTATAATAAAAGAAATAGAATAGATAAAATCTATAAATAGTTAGAAAGTCATATATTTATCTACTATTAATATTGAAGATATTAATATTCTAAGTAGTAGATAGGTTTATAAAGTGAAAATAAATAATATAACTAAAGACTTTATATATAAAGCTATATAGGTAACTTAAAACTATAAATAATATTAAGATATGAATTATTTAGAAGCCTTTAGTACTATCTATAGGCTTAAAAGCTAGAAAGGTATAATAAACTTTCTATTTGATTCGGATTGATTTTGATATAATGTAATATTACTATAGTATTTATTTATACTGATATTAATAAACCTATATATTTTTATCTAAAGTAAATAAGGTAGAGGTATAGAAGTTCACCTTTTTACAGGATATTAGAAACAGCTTAAGCTATATATGCTATAGTTATAACGCCTTGTACGCTATAGCTATAGTAACTTATATTCTATAGCTACGCTATAGTATATATTATACTTTAGCCTATATGTTATAGTTATAATACGTTATGCATTATAGCTATAGTAGTCTATATGCTATACTAAGGCCTATATACTATAGTTATAACGCTTTATATACTATAGTTATATCGCTTTATATACTGTAATTATAGCGCCTTATATGTTATAGTTATAACACGTTATATACTATAACTACAGTAGCCTATACGCTACGCTAAAGTATATATACTATAGTTATAGTGCCTCATATGCTTTAGCTATAGTAGCCTATATACTATAGCTACAGCCGGAACTCCAGTAGTATAACTAGAACTCTGAAATAAACCTTCTATATAAAAACCTTAATATCTCTACGAATAACAATTAGAAGAGACTGGTTTTCTAAAGTAGTTTTTAACTTATTCTTATATTATAAACACCCCTTTATTCTTCCAATACCTCCCTAATAGTTCCTACTTATTAATATTGCCTTTTTAACATATTACTATTCTTAATCTATATTTTCTAATTCTTAAAGCTCCTAAGTAGGTTGGTAAAAATAATAATAATAAGGAGAATAATAAAAATAGAAATAATAATAATAAGGAGAATAACAATAATAATATTAAGTAATTTAATACCTCTTTATTCCCCCTTTAATACTTTGTATATTTCCTTCTTTTAGAGATTAATTACTACCTTTAGGCTTTACTATATTTTCTCTTTAATCTTTAGGCTAATATAAGTTTCTTCAACTTACTTTACTAATAATCTAAATATATTATTCTTTATATAACTTATTAGTAATTCTTAAGAAATCCTCCTTATGTTTTAACCTTAGTTCTCATAATATATTCTACTAAAGTTTCTATAGATTTTCCTCTTTTTTATACTCCTTCTATTTAACTAAATACTAATAGTTTCTTTATAATCCTTCATAATTTGCTATATAGTTAACTTGATATATATTATCTCCTAAGTTTTAAAAAAGAACTTTCTAAAATACTACTAAATTATTTCTATACTTCTCTAATTATATGAAAGAGAAAATATTATATATCTTATACTTCTTATCTAAATTGAATTTAAATACTTCATTCCTATTAATTATTCATATTACTCTAAATAGTTCTAGATATTTATTAGATAGCTTTTTAATTAGTTATTTTTATTAAATATTCTTAGTAAATAGTAATATATAATTATTAACTTTAAAGTTTATTTACTTTTTTTTCTTATTATACTACTTAATATATCTTTTATTTACTTCTTCTAATAAGATCTTCAGCGAGTATTAATATAATTAGAAATATTTTACTTTTTCTTCTATTATAAAGATTACTTTAAACTTAATACTTTCTAAAAAACTATTATAAAATTCCTTTAGCAAGTAACCTATTAAGGTATTTATTAGTATAGTTTTAATATTATTATAAACTGAAGTATTATAAATAAATTCTATTATAAGTAACTGCTTGACCTAATTACCCTAATTAAAATCAAATACTATTCTTAGAAAGTATTCTATATTCTAGTTTTATTATTCTACTTACTTATTAATTTATAAATAGTATTTTAGATTTAGTATCCTCTTCATAACTAGTAGGTATATAATAAGAGCTTACAATCTATTACTAAATAGTAAATTTCTCTTAGATATAATAATTTGAAGAATTCTATATTTAAAGAGGATATTATTTATTAAAAATAGTACTAATTTGTTTACTATTAGGAACTCCCTTATTAATAAGTGAAATGTCTACTTTACAAATTAATTGATTACTACTAATATACTATTCTAACTTTTCCTTAAAAATCTAATTAATTTAAGTGATTTAATAGGAACTTCTATATTAATATATTACTATAAGTTAGTAAGTAGTAGTAGAAGTACTAATTTATTATATATGAAGTAATATTAAAGCTTTAATTATTAATATATTATATATTTCAATCTATATTTTATAATATTCTTTCTTATAAACTTCTATCAATATATCTATTCCAACCTTTTAAGTATCTTAGTAATATCTAAATACCCCCCTAAGAGTTTATTATAGAAAGCTATTAATAGGTCAATTTGAAGTTAATATTTATTGAAAATAATTAGTTTATCTTAAAACCTTACCCCTTCTTTTTTATTAATAGACTAATTATTATTCTTCTAATATAATTCCTCTCTTTTCCTAATAGTAATTTCTTCTTATATTTATTAGATTTCTTTTTCTATTATCTTTTTTAATCTTTTTAGAATAATATCTTCGAGGTTTACTATTAGTGTTTAACTCTAGAAGGATATTACTACTATTCTATTTAAAAATTAGTTTAAAAAGTCTTTTAAAAAAGTACTTCTAACCTTTTAGATTTGCCTTTCTATAGATTAATAATCTAATTTTTTCAATAGACTATCTACTAGGTTTTACCTTTCTAACTAATAATTAATAATATAATTAATCAATAATATATCTTAAAAAGGTCTTACTTAATAATTATTAGGCTAGAGTCTTACTATTAAATATTAATAGTCTAAATAATTAGTAATAAAAGGAACCTTATACTATCAGTATGAAGAATACTATTTCTATATAAATATTATTTTATAAATAACTAGTAGTTCAACTTCTAATATATTATATTTTAACTCTACTCCTCTTAACTTCTTTAAAATATAAACTAGTAATTACTACTATTCTTCTTCTAATTAGATAATAACTATTCTTGTAGTAAAATTAGACATATCTATTTCTATACAAATTAGAAGGATTAGATTTAAATATTATAAAATAAACATTTAAATAAACCTATCTTATAGATTCTTAAAAATTGTAATTATTCTAAAAGTTATTATATCTTCCCTTTTTACCTATTCAATTAACTAATTAATAAGTTTAATATATATTTTATAATAATTCTAGATATATCTCTTATAAAGCTTTATAAACCCTAGGAAGATCTAAATCTCTCTAACAATAATAAATAGTAGCTACTTTTTAATTATTAATATTCGTTCTTCTTCTATAATAATACTCTTAAGAGAAATAATAAAACCTAAGGATAATTATTTATATATAAAATTTATATCTTTCTAAGTTAATATAAAGCTTTATAATAAGTAACTAGTTTAGGATTTCCTTTATTGCTTCTAGATAATCCTCTTTAATCTTAGTAAATATTAAGATATTATCTAAATAGATAATAGATATAATATTCATAAAACTCAGTTAAATATTATTAATATATAGTTCGAAAGTTATTAAAATATTTATTAAACTAAATAGTATTGTATAATATTTAAAATACTCATATTATATCTAAAATACTATTTTTTACTTATCTCCTAATTATATATAAACTTGATAAAATATATCTTTTTAATCTAATTTAATAAACTATAAAGCTCCTCCCAGATAGTTTAAAACCTTACTAAGAAGTAGTAATAACATATAGTTCTTAATAAGAGTATTATTCAGATCACTATAATTTATATATAATTTTAACTTACCTCTCTTTTTCAAAATAAATAGGATTAATACCCCTATAAAGCTTCTCAATACTTTAATCTATCCCTTTTTAAAAATTTATATAAAGTATTAATATAATTCTTCTAACTCTTTTTCTATAAGGGAATAGATAAAACTCTATAAAGACTTCTTACTTTCTTCTCATTCTATTATATATATATAAATACATTCTTCTATAGAAATATTAGCTTTCCTTATATCAAAAATATAAACTTACTCTTAATATAGTAATAATAATTGACTAAGATTAACCTTTTCTTTATTTAAATTCCCTATGAATTATTATTAAATAACTTACTACTCCCCCTCTATTCATATTAATATAACTAAAAGTATTAATATATATTTCTATAAGCTTAATATTATAAAACATCTTCCAACTTAAAATACTCTTATTAACCCTTAGGTTGATAAGTATTTTTCCTTTCTTCTAACTTCTCCCTATATAAATTAACACTTTAGTTCTAAAATATTAATAAGACTTTAGATCTTATAAAATATAACTATTATTAACTTCTATTTTTAAGGTATAATAGGGTTTTCTAATATACTTGAGCCCCTTAAAAAATTTAATAAGTATTCTCTCTATACTAATATATTATAAAACTTATCTTTCTAGAATTATAATACTTAAATAGCCCCTAAAGAGTAATTTCTCAAAGTTATAGAATTCCTTCTTACTTAATCTTAAGTGAAAGAATAACTATAAGGAATAGTTCCTTTTACTAACTCTCCCTATTTATCTTTCAAATTAGAATAACTATTGAAATAATTAATAATCCTTAACTCTTTTACTCTAAAGTTTTAGAAATAGATTCTATTAGAATAAATCTATTTAAGGATTACTTAACTATTTTTATCCTTTTAACTATATAACTTAATTCCTAATATATAACTAATAAGTTCCTATTTATAGTTATATATCTTATTTTAAATAATAAGTACTTAATAGTATTAATAACCTAAACCCTTTCTAACTAGATATTAAAATACTTTACTTTAAGGGATTCATATATATTAATAAACTATTAATGGAATTAATCAACTTTCTAATAAATTATATCTAATTTAATTATTATTATAATAATCTGAATATTATTATCATTTATATTAAATTTTAGCTACTCTTCGATTACTACTTAGATAGCTTACTTAATATTATTATTATAAGTAATAATAATCTATTTAATTTATTAAGAATATACTATACCTTCTAAATATAAGCCTATATATTAGACTTAATCCTGATCTAAAGTAAAGTTATCTTCTATCAAATTAAATTATTTTTATTATTTAAATAAGAAGCTATTAAGATCTAACTAATTACTCTTCTAATATTTTATAAAAACTAACTATTTAACTAAAAGGTTTCTTTTTTATCTCTTAGAATTAGGTATAAGAATAGAAAGCCTTTTAATACTCCTTTCTTTTAAATTATCTCTTCTATATAATACTATGACCTTTTCTACCTTCTACTTCTTTTTTAGTTTTTTTACTCTTTTTTTAATTAATTAATTTAGATTAGTTTTAGAAAAATTACTATTATTCTAAAGAAGTAACTATTCCCCTCGTTTATTAATACTACTACTAATAGTTATAAGAGTTAGTTCTCTTATTAAATTAAATTTAAACTCCTAAGTTATTTAAATAATAAGTTTCTAATATAATACTATTATAATCTTACTAATTAATATACCTAAGAATAAGTAGAAGTTTAAATATATTAAACAAGATTTATACTAAGTAATAGGATTTCTTAATAAGTATATACTATACTATATAACTATTCAAATTTAACTTTCCTCTTATTTAACTATAGTTCCACCCTTATATTTATACCTTATATTACTAGAATATCTATTATTCTAATAGCTGAGGTTAGTATGTAGGGATTCTAATAGTCCCCTGATGCCCCCCTTTTCTATAGTAGCCTGATATTATGATCATCTAATAGTAGGAATAGTATAACTCAAGATTAAATATACTCTATTTTTAAGACTTAAAGTAATTATAGCTATAGTCACTAATATTTAAGGTAAATTAAAATATATGTTTCAGCTTGGAGCTAAATATTCTCTATATAAAGCTAAAGACTTTCTATTATTCTATTTTATAATCGTTTAGTTAATTATACTATAGACTTTATAAAACTATATGATAACAATACAAAATATAGTAGAAGCCTATATAATACTTTTAAGATAAGGATCTATATTCTTTATAATTATTACTTTAAGTTAAATATTTTATATTATATAAAAGTATATAAAAATCAATTATATGAAAGAATTATGTCTTGAGTATTGTTCTAAGCATCTATATAATCCTGTTCTTAATTTCTAATTCAAATAGATAAATAGCCATATTAAAGACTATTTTGAAAAGAATAAATAGTAATAGTTATATTTCTCTAATTAGTAGGATATTAATATCAAATATATTATAATAGAGAACTCTGAAATAAATTAAAAGGAAGCTTTCAAGGCTTTTATATTAAAGCTTATATATATCTAGAAACCTCTTTTACTATAATTCTATATAGATATAATATATCACCTCTAGCTTATAAGTATATATTACAATATATTTCAGTATTAATTAGTTTTCCTTAGCTTTATAGTAATATCCTAGAGTCTTCATAATTAGCTATAACTAGCTATAGAAATTACTTTATTAATTTCAAGTCATAATATATCTAGAATAATAGAAATAATAATTGGGAGCAAATTGATAATGAATGTTCAACTGACTATATACACAGCTTGCCTCAAGGCCTCTCCTAAAACTATACCTATATGCTAATATAGATATATAAAATCTTCTATAATAATAGACTATTTTGTAGTTTTAATATTTAGATATAGCTATACTAATGAAAAGTATTACATATATGGCAAAACAAGTTATTGGTCTATAAGGTATATTCTTAGTGAGAGATATAATCAATTAATAAATATAAGTTGAATACCAATCTGAGGATATATTATATAGTAATACTTTACATCTTCTTTATAAATTAAGTTATAACAATACTGATAGCTTAGATAACAATTTTTAATTCCCTCTGAAGGTAATATATATAATTATACTAATATATAATACTAAGTATAGTCTAAGCTTAAAGCTAGTACTACTATCTTCTTTAAATAATACTTAATTTTATCTTTTAATTAAAATTCTATTATCTTTCATAGAAGTCAAATTACTAGAATCTTCTATTCTTAAAAAATACTTTATACCTTTCTTAAAAGATATATCTCTAATAGTAAAGATATTACTATAATCCCTATATTTATTTCTATAACTAAAGACTATTATTTAAAAATTATTCTTTGAGGTATTTTGCCTGACTTAGGCATTACTAACCTTTTTACTACTAACTATTAATAATTTACTGCTTTTGAATCTATAGTTAACTCTTTTATTATTCTTAGATCTTTATAAAGTAAACCGTTTATTCTATATTTTAGTAGAGCCTTTTTAAATATAATATCTAGAATAACTAGTATGTTTATATCTCTTAGTATTATAATATTCTCTATAGTATAATCTAATTCTCTTTTTCTACTCTGCTTCATAGATATAAATTACTTTAGTATTATATTTGATAATATTTAGAATCAGTTTTACTAGAGTAAACGTTTATATTAGTCATTTGAAAGAAGTAATTCTGTAAATGTTTCTATATGAAGAGATTATAATTACCTCTATGAATCCTATAGTAATCAAAATGAAAGAGCGTTATTGTAATTCTAGAGATCTAGTTGTTATAAACCGTTAAGGTATTCTTCATAAAGTAAAATATTTAGTTAAGTATTATACTTCTAAAGTATTTAAAGAATATTACAATTGATATTAAATATATAGTATGGCTTTCTTGTATGTTTATTTTACTATTTATAATAGTTTTAAATTCAATTTTGAAATTATCATTCATAGAATCTATATTAATTGTTACTTAGTGTTAGATATTATTCATACTATAAAAGTATTTAATATGACTTAATTGCTGCCAATTATATTAGCGGAGATAATACAGGAAGTTCTTAAGATATTATAAATCAATATATCCTAAGGCTTTCTTAATACTATTACTATCAATATAAGTATAGTATTTTAATCTGAAGACTTCAAATTAGAAATAAAAATAGTAATCTTAAAAACTTCTTTTATTCTTATAGAATCATATAGTAATAATAGTAAGGTTAAGTATATCTATATACTTCTCTATTATATAGATAATGTATTCTAATAAACTACTTATTATTAGTTAAGGAATATCACTTCAAGTAATAAATAATATAATTAAAAATAATACTAAGCTAAATAGCCTTATATCTATTCTTATTATTTTTAGAATATATTAATACTTTATCTAGAGTTTTAGTTTCTTCTTCAACATTCTTACTAGAATCTGTTTTATCTCTGAAAAGTATAGAAGAGGTCTACTATAATTATGGTAGATATATTGTTAGTATCTTATTAGTAACATAAGCTATCCTAATACTTCTTATCTTATTATTCCTCTATTCTAATCTGTTATATGTAGGAAGAGAAAGATACCTAATAAAACTTTTATTACTTTTTTATTATTTATAATGAAATATATATTCTCAAATTTCCTTCTTATTCTCAAGAGTTGAGATTTATAGTCTTAAAGCTATACTTTAAAGATCTTCTTCCTTTTCTAATAGGATATATTGAGACTTTTATAATTATTATAAATAGTAACTTTCAATATAAATAAGAATTATAAAATAATTCAAACATAGATAGAATTCCATAATTCTAAATCGCTTTATCAATCTTATTTACTATTATCCCTAAAGGTATGGATACTTTAAAAATATTATTGAATGTTTAAATAGCAGTTTTCGTTCTCAATATTCTTAGAGATGTCTTATTGTATTAATGTAATAATGATACTATAATTTTAAATTTTATAATTTGTAAATCTAAAATGAAATTCAAAGCTTTTAATAATGTTATGTTACTAATAAGAAACTTCTAATTGATAGCTTTTATTTTACTCGTTAAAGACAAATTAAAGATATTAAGAGATATTATAGTATTCTGAAAATTGAAAGTATTAATTCTATATTTTAGTCTTTAGCTTATTGAGAAATCTAATAATAACGTAGCAATATAAAAAGGTCTATAGACTTTTCTATACTTAGCCTCCCCTGCTTATTAGGTAGACTAATATAATATTAAGTTACTAATCTCTATCATAGGAAAGTACCTGAAAGTATATTATAGCTTATATATATTTCTATAGGTAAATATAATCAAAGAAGCTTAGTAGTATAACTACTAGTTAAAACCTAGCTTTAATTCAAAAAGATATATATGAGGGCTAGAAATAATAGAATAATAACTAAATATATAGGTTTATTAATATAAGCCTTACTAGAGTCTTTAAAGTAGTATCTTTAAAGTATGAAGCTTACTATAGCAATACTTACAATATTACTTTATACTAACTACACATTAATTATACTACTAGTATATCTTAACAATACTAACTATCAATATAAAGGAGAGTAATAGACTATTTTAGACTAGCTATGTATTCTTTAAAATATTAGTTAAAATCTATTTATATCAATATCTTATGATAATCCTACTAAAAGTAATAGTAGAAATAAGAATTATATGGACTACTTCTAACTATAATTACTATACTTAACCCTTAGAATATTAATAAGAGTATTAGTCTTATCAGAATCATTGATAATTATAAGACTTATAATTACTTTTATAAAAGCCTAAAAAGCTAGCTTTACATAAAGATCACTTTACTGTTCTCCTCAATTTCCTTAGAATAGTTATAATTATATTTAGCTTTTATATATAATTAGAAGATAAAGCTATTAGTAAAGCTTAAAAGAAAGAATCAAAGTAATATAGAAGAATCTGACGCCTAAAAGTAAAATAATGAAAGATAATTCTAAATACTCTAAATATATCTTAGGAGTAGCCTATTAGGTATTTAAAAAAAAGAATATATTAAAGATTACTTCATGTAGAAGTTAGTATCAGCTGATAGTTAGAAGGTATAACTTCAAATCGAATCAATTATAATTTGAAAACTTAAAGTAATTATAGCCATATCTATTAGGATAAGGTAAATTGAAGTATAAGTCTCAGCTGAAAGCTAAATACTTTCTATATGAAGTCAAAGACATACACGTCTAAAGTCTTATCAAATTATTGTCACTTTTTATAGTTATTCTTAGGCTTTTGAATATATAACATATAGTATTAGATATCTCTATCTAATAAAGAAACAATTGTCTATTTCTTGAAGTATTTAGTAATATATTAGATTAATTATAAATATATAACTCAAAAGTTATTATACCTATAAGTCCTATAATCTATAGGCTTATAACTAACTTGCTTTTTTAAGGGTTTAGCCAGGAGCCTTATTTTATAATACATCTTATAGTTACGGAAGAGTAAGATATAATCTTCATATTATATATCTATAAAAAGATATTATTATAATATTTAGACTGCTATACGACGAATTGATAATAGAGAGCGATAGGAGTATTACTACTAATAATATCATAGAATTTAATTAATCTAATTCTATTTTCTATAGTTCTTATTGATTTTTCAAGCCTCACATTAATCGTAAAATCAAGAGCAAAGATAATAATAAAATAAATAAAAGGTTAAGACTTATAATTCAAGACTTTGGAAATTATAGTAATCTTTACAAATTGATATCATTGTTAGTAATTAATCCTAATTATAGTGCTAATTCTCTTCTAATATCGTAGTACAACAATATAGCTCTACAATACTTTATAAGCTTATATCTAAATTAAGATAGAACTTTTTAAATATATTTTAGCCAAGTTAGTTACATATTTTAAAGAGTATAGCTTTCTGGGATTAATAGTATTTATTATTCAATTATTATATAATCTTACTAAGCCCAATATGTCTTAATAGAGAGTGTATTAACAATACTATAAGGAATAGTTATAAATAGAGATATTAATATATAACTTAAACCCTCTTGTCTTACACCTTAAAGATAATGCCTTTAGCTTTATGAATATATAACTTATACCCTCTTGTCTTATACCTTAAAGATAATGCCTTTAGCTTTATGAATATATCAATTAATAAAGTCCTTAGCTTCTAAGATTTTGCTTTTTCATATTTCTGAAATCAGAAGTTTCTAAAATCCTCATTTACAACTAAGTTTGAAAAAGCCTTTTTAGAAATACTATTACTAATATTTAATAGGGATGTTTTATTTCTTAATAGTAATGCGTTATATTTATTTTAAAGATATTAAAGATAAAAACTAGTCTTAATCAATACATATATATATATAGTTTAGGATATATGAGAACATATATATTAAATAATATATATATATATATATATATGTGTTCAGTATACTTAGTATATTGAATATATTTGACTTTAGCTTGCCAGTTACAAAGACTATTTAATTTCTTCCATATAGTATAAGAGGAATAGTTCTTAGGTAATAATACTACTATATTTAATAAGTATTTTAAGTAGTTAATTAAATTCCTTAAATATAGCCTTAACTTTATATTACTTGGTTTCTCTATAGTATATTCTTATACTGTTATTTATAACTGATTTATTAATGATATTAATATATTACTTTGATTAACATTTATAATAATTCTCTATTAAAAGACTATTATTAGTAATACCTAATTCAACCTCTAGGGTAATTTGATATATATCTCTTTTATTAAAAATGTATTAAGTCTTTAGTTTTATATAGAGAATATCTAGCTCCCAGTTAGGACTTATATTTAAACTTACTCTATACGAATAACTATACCAATAATTACTTCAGCTCTTCAAATATAATATAATAGAATTATACTAATAGTATAGTATATAATATATAAAACTTTAAGTTATACTTTCCTTACTATTAACTAAGAATAACCTCTATGAGTTATAAGTAGACTTTCATATATATACTTCTTCAGATACCTAATAGGCTACTTCTAAGATGTATTTAAAATATTTAGAGTTATTTTTCAATACTTCATTCCTAGGCACTAGATTCTTCTTAATTACTTTAATTTTATATTATTTAACTCTACTAATAGTTTTATCTTCTAATAATATATTAAAGCTAAATATAATTATAACCCTTTTAAAAGGACTAGGGAAGGTAGTACAGCTACTTTTATATAAAACTAATCCTTTTAATTCTTTATAAAAACAGTTATAAGAGGAGCTAATAGCTCGCTCTCTATTATAATTATTAGTAGATATATTGCCTACTAAAATATAACTTCAGTCTTTCTACCTTCCTACTAACTACTATAGCTAGCTTTTAGTTAATCTAAAACTAAACCTCTTATAATTATAATAGCTAGTATACCTACTTTATCTTAACGTTTTTGATAATAAATAACTTATAACTCCTTCTATAATAACCTTATATCTTTATATTATTACGCCTTTACGCCTTAATAGCTATTGATATATAATTTAAATGTCTTACTATACTTTTCTTGTACTTCTCTTCTTATAAGTAGCTATATAGGTTTCAAAGGGATTTCAAATCTATTATAAAGGATATAGAAGAATAATAAGTTATAGAATACCTAGTTTTTAGTATTCTATTTTATCCTATTTTTAAGAGGTTTAAAAAGATTCTTAATCTTATAACCTTAATAGTTACTTTTAGCTATAGATATTAAGCTTTAGTTTCAATAAGACTCTTTCTAATTATTATTATAAAGTTTTCTATTACTATAGGATGAAATATTAAAACTAGAGGTATAATTTATTATAATAATAAGTAATTCTATTACTATCTTAACTAGTTATAAGCTAATATTAGTATAAATACTATTATTAGGTAAAATTCATATTTAAGTTTATATATAGAATGAAGAGCTTCAATATTATTCTAAATATAGAGCAGAGATAACCAAATAAAATAGTTATGTTTCTTATAGTTATTAATGACTTTTATAAAGTTAATACTGATATTAATATTATAGGGATTAAATGTAGTAATAATAAGTAAGTATTATTATTATTATTGTTGTTATTAGTATTAGTATTATTATAAGTAAAGATACTATTATAGATAGCTATTAATGTATATTTCAAAAGATAGTTAGCTAGTCTTCCGTCGTTTTCTTTATATCTATAGTTACTATTATTAAGATATAATAGTAATATTCTTGATATCTAGTTAATATAAGTTAATATAATAAGTATTATTAGAATGAGTTTAATGTTTTAAAGTTATTATTAGTATATTAAATGATAACGTTTTATATAAATTATTATAGCATTTATACTGATAGATTCGTTTATCTAATTATTAGAGAGGAACTAATAGCTTACTTTCTATTTTGATTATTAGTAGATATATTACCTCTTGAAGTATAGTTTCAGCCTTCCCAACTTTCTACTAACTACTATAGTAAGCTCCTAATTAATCTAAAGCTAAGCTCCTTATAGCTATAATTAGTATATATACCTTACGTCAACTTCTTTAATAATAAATAACTAATAACTCCTTCTATAATAACCTTACGTTTTGATGTTTTTATAGCTATTAATATATATTATGATTCCTTTGAAATATTTAATTACTACTAACTATAAGGATTCTATTTGAATATTTACTATAACTTTGATATTTATAACTTTAATATCTTCTAGACTAAGCTTTACTTATTCTTAATATAAAGCTTTATACTATTAATATAAAAGCTTTCTACTGTTAATATTACCTAACTTATAATTTTAATATTAATATAATAGAACTTCATTTATTCTTATTAGTCAAAAGTCTGAATATATTAAATGAATATAATTAATATATGAATAATACTTATATAGATATAGATACTTCTAATATAATTTAATAGCTTTTAAAGCTCTTATCGTCATATTACTAGAATAAGATTAAAGTATCTAGTAATTAATACTATAATAATATGTTAATATTAAAATATTATCTAATTAATATTTAATCTCTCAAATTCTAGCTTAAGAGAATACCTTATAGGATAGCTAGATAATTACTTTTTAAATATCTATAGGTTATCTATTAATTATAGTTTTTAAGAAAATATTATTAAAGCCTAATTTAATAAATTAATAGTCTTAATAATAAGGATTATGAAGTAAGTATTGTCATACTTATTTTTTATTCATCTTTTCCTAAGTAGTTATAAGAATGTTTGGGAAATTTCAAATTTATTATATAAAATATAGAAGAATAATACGTTATAAAACACTAAGTCTTTACAAATATTCTATCTTATCTTATCTTCAAAAAGTTAAAAAAAACTCTTAATCTTATAACTTAAGTGGTTATTTTTAGTTATCTATATTAAACTTTAGCTTTAATAAGTTTCTCTCTAATTATTATTATTATTATTAGTTTACAACTAGTAAACGTTGTAATCAATCGATTATATAAATAGTATAGAACTAGTTATCTCTATTTGTAATATCTATATCTAAATTATAATATATATATATATATACTATATATTATAAAGATGAATCTATATAATAATCTTTCTATTCTTATTAGTTTAAATAAATAAGTCGACTATTTAGTTACTTATTAATATAGTTTTAGCTACTTTAGTACTATATTTAACCTAATACTAATAATACTCTTTTTATAACTAAAATATATTAAATACTAAAATTAGTCTAAAATATAAAAATCGTATAAAACATAAAAATAGTATAGAATATAAAAATGGTATAAAATATGAAATAAGCATTAAATCACCTCTAGTTATACTAATCTTTTTAGTTATACTAAAAACTATAGAAGTATTATGGATAGTATTTCTCTTTAAAAATACGCTTTTTATTTAGTATTATATTAAGTATTTTAAATTTCTATTATAATATATTTTTTCTCTCTCTATTACTTTCTTCTTATTATTTTACAAATCTTCTTTTTACTTCTATCTCTTCTTTTATTATTATTAATAAGTTTTATAACCTATCTTTTTATCTATATTTTTACCTTATTTATTATTTTAAAAGGTTTAAAAGCTTAATTATTAGATCTCTTAGTTTTACTATTTGTAAGGTTACTTTTATTATTAATCTAATAGATCCTAATCTTTATAAAACATTATATAAATCTAATATTTATATATTCTTAAGTAAGAGAAGTCTAGAATTAACATATAGATATTCTTATCTTTCTAGAAATATTAATAGAACTATTTGAATAATATCTTCTATTTTTATACAGTTAAAAGAGTATAGTTATATATATATATATATATATATCTATTTTAAGGCCTTTAAGCTATAGATTAGAAAATAGAAGTATCCTAATAGTTATAAACTTTATCTACTCCTTAATTATTACTATTACTCTTTTTACTCTTCTATTTTATATTTAGATATTTAGTATAGAAAGTTCAAACTCAATATTTCTTTTATATATCTCTATTTAGATTACTCTATACCTCTAAATCTTATTATCTACTTTAATCTCTTTAACTATAATTTTATATTATTTTTAAGAAATTAAAAAACTCTCCAATTATTCTTAAGATTTTATCTATTCTTCTTGAATAGAAATAGAAGTCTTATATTAAACTAATTATTTAATTTATCGAAATTACTTTTAATATATAGCTTTTATAGTCCTTATTAAAACTACAGAAGTTGATAGTAATATTCTCTCCTACATTAATCTACTTTACTACTTCTTTTAGAGCTCTATATATTATTCTATATATTTTCCTTTATTTTCATATATTATAATCTATAGTTAAAACTCTATAAGATTAGGATTTTAGTTTTATTCTTCTAGTAAATATTAATAAGTAGTTTATTACTTTAAAGTTTAGATATTTTAACCTTATACATTAAGACTCTTAAAACCCCACTATAAAATACTTTTACATAGAAATAATTTATTTATATTACTATTAAGACTTAAGAAATTTATTTCAAAGTAAAAACTCTATCACTAGTAATGTTCCAAAAACAACTTCTTTTAGAGATTTATCTTTAAATATATATTATCTATTTATAATCTTAAGAATTTAGAGATAAATCCAATCTATTCTCTTAATATAATTATTTCCTAAATTCTAATCCTACTATACGTCTCCCTTATAAAGCTTTCTAAATAAGACTAAGTTACTTATAAAGCTAAGATATAATACTATATTATAATATTACAACTTTATAAACCTATAGAAACTTTAAATAGTAATTATTTTAATATTATATTTTTAATAGAAATCTTCTAAGCTTTAGTTTAAAAATAATTACTTATAGAAACTCCTATGAACATTTAAAACTACTTTATATTATTAAATATATATATTATTAATCTTAAGTTGAGAATTATAAAACATATAAAAAATATAGCATTTATTTAAAACTATGAGAATTCTATTTATTATATCATAAAACTATCTATATAATTAAAAGGTTAAAGTTAAATCTATAATCTTCTTTATATATCTTATAAAATCTTTATTAAACTTTATCTTTTTGTCTAAAATATCTTAGACTTTTGAATTAAAGTTCTAAGTATAATATTAGATCTTTTTATTAATATAAAAGTATTTTAAGAGAAAGTATTTTATCAAATAAATCTTATAACTAATACTTCTATTTAACTTATATTGTTTATTATTATTTAAATCTTATTTATATTACTTATATCGATTATACTATACTATAAGGCATATCGTAACTATACATATTACTATATATGTAGTAATATACCTTCTATACTCTATTAGTAATAAGTACTAAGTATCCAATACTAGCTTAACTAATTATATAGTCATTAGTAAGTAATTACTATACTATAAATCTAGAGCTTTATATAACGCTTCGTATTACGTAATATAGAAATAATCATAATAAATAACTAGAATACTACTTTATACCTATATAGTAAGATTATATATAATATATATTACTATTTAGATAAACTAATACTAATTAGTAGTTAACTTTTCTATTATTATTAAACTATAAATTAATAAGATTTATTATAGTAGAAAAAATAATTATAAAACTTTATACTTAAAATTGATATAATATAAAAGATTACAAGATTTATTATTTAGATATTTTAGACTTTCTTTAGCTTAAGACTTTACTAGGAGTTTCTAAATTATATACTAATTTTTTATAGATAGCTATTATTATAATACTAATAATTATACTTAATTTAATTCTAAAATAGAATACTTCCTAATAGCTACTATAAGGAAGCTAATAATTACCCTTATTGTTATTTATAAGAATGAATTTAATAAATTTAATAACTTTCTTTAAATTATTACTAGAGTTTTAAAATTAGAGATTTATAATATTTCTAGTTTTAACTTCTTAAGAAGCCTAGATAACTTTTTGAAAATTCTTCTAATGTCCCTTTATTTTTATAATAATATTTAAATTAACCCCTAGAGGTAAGATACTGATTCTAAATACCTTTAGATTTATAATGATAGTATTTTTAGATATTCCTATTTTTAGAAAGTTCTATTAATTTTATAACCTAATACTTTTTAGCTTAATCCCTAATCTTAACTATAAGAATATTATAAATAAGGATTCTATAAAAGTCCCGATTTATATAATATACTAAATAGCTTTCTATATATATATAAAACTTTATAGTTTAGAATTCTTTTAGATATTTAAAAGTAATTTTAAAGATTAACTACTAATAACTTAGTAACTTATTAATAATTTTATATTATATTATTTTAAAAACTACTTTATAGTATATAGTATTGAAGTTAATATAAATAATAATTAAATCTTTATAATACTATACTAGTTATTTTAATAAGAAGAGTTTATTTTATAGATTTATAAAGAGTTCTAAGAAGTTCTAAAATACGATATTAATCTTAGAAATAACTTTAGAAAATACCTTAAATAAGTTAATAATTCTATACTAGAAGAATTAGACTTTACCCTATCTTTCTATAATATTTAACCTAACGTTAAAGATATAATACTAGTAATACTTTTATAATAAGAAATTAAGAAGAAATATTTATAGTTAACTTAAATAGCTTATATATCTAAAGGATAAGATCGAAAACTTGTATTATAATAGTTAGTTTTACTAAACCTTTGTTTAATTATTTTAGAACCTCCTTAATACTAAGAAAAGTACTAAGAATATACTTTATATTTCACCTCTTTTACCCTTTTTAATAATATTTTAACTAAATAAACTATAGACCTCATAAAGTTATATAATAAGAATATAGAATATAATAGAGGCTTATATAATATATTCAAGACTGAAGTCTATATCTTTTATAATTACTACCTTAAGTTTAGTATTTTATACTATATCTAAGTTAGTAGATTTTTAATTATACTAGAAAATCAAACTTTTAAATATTATTTTAAATACCTAAATAACTCTACCTTTAACCTATAGTTTTGATAGATAACTCGTTATATTAAAAACTATTTTAAAAATAATAAATATTCATAACTATACTTTTCTAAGTAGTAAAATATTACTTTTTAAAATATTATAACTAGGAGTTTTAAGAAGAATGAAAAAGAAACCTTTAAAGTTTTTATACTTAAGTTTATATATATCTAGAAAACTTTCTTATTAAACTTCTATATAAATATAGTATTCTACTTCTAATTTATAAATATATATTATAGTATACTTAAATACTAATTAGCTTTCTTTAGTTTTATAGTAATATTTATCTAGAAAACTTTCTTATTAAACTTCTATATAAATATAGTATTCTACTTCTAATTTATAAATATATATTATAGTATACTTAAATACTAATTAGCTTTCTTTAGTTTTATAGTAATATCTTAGAATCTCTATAACTAGTTAAGATTAGCTATAAGTAGTACTATATTAATTTAAATATTATAATATATTTAGAATAGTAAGGATAATAAATAAAAATTAATTAATAATTAATTTTAAATTAACTATATATATAATTCTTCTTAAGAATATTCCTAAAGTACTATACTATAGAATACTTAATATTTTATATATACTACTTCGTAATACTTATATTTACTTATACTAAATAGAGCTTACTCCTTTCTTATAGCTATATATGGTTATTTAAATAGAAAATACTCCATATATAGTAAAATAAATTACTAATTTATAAAGTACACTTTTAAAGAGAAGTATACTTTATTTAATTATTATAAGTTAAACGTTAACCCTAGAATATACTTTATAATAGTATATTAAACTTTCTTTATAGATTATAAACATATTAATAGTCTAAATAATAACTTCAAAGATCCCTTTTAAGATTATAAGCTTAATAATACTATTATATTATACTAAGTATAAAATAACTTTAAAAGTAAGCCTATTATTCCTTCTAAATAGTTTTTAATATTGTTTTTTAATAAGAGCCCTATTACTTTTAATAGAAGTAAAATTATAAGGACTTTCTAAAACTAAATAATACTATATATATTTATTTAAAGTAGTACTTCTAGTAAAAGAATTACTAAAAAAAAGTAGTATTATAATTCTTATATCTATATTAAAACTTGAAAACTATTACTTAAGTACTATCTTTCAAGGTATTTTATCTAATTTCAATATTACTAGCTTCTTAACTACTAAGTACTCTTAGTTTATTATATTTAAATAAATCTTTACTTTTTTTATAATTTTTATATTTCTATTAAACAAACTAGTAATAATATACTTTAGTAAAGTTTCTCTAATTATTATATTTAGAATAATTAATATTCTTATACTTTTAAATACTATTATATTTTATATAATATTAAATAACACCTTTTTCTTATTCTATTTTATAAATATAGATTATTGTAATATTATATTTAATAATATCTATAGCTAGCTTTATTAAAATAAAAGGATTATCTTAATTATTTGAAAAAAGGGATATCTCTAAATACTTCTTGATAAGAAGAGAGTAATTACTTCTATATATCTTGTAGAAATAGAAATATAGAAATTCTATTACTATTCTAGATATCTAGCTATTATATATTTCTATAATATCTTTAACAGGGTGGGATATCTAGTTAAATATTATACTCTTAAAATACTTGAGAAATATTATGACTAATATTAAATATATAATATAGCTTCTTTATATTTTTATTTTACTGTTTATAGTAATATTAACTTTGAATTTAAGATTATTATTAATATTATCTATATTTATAGCTACTTTATATTCTATATTATTAATACTATCATAATATTTAATACTACTTAGTTTTTACTAAATATCTTGGTAAGAGTTATATGAGAGACTTTTGAAATATATTAGATTAATATATATTAGGATTTTTCTAATTTTATTATTATGAATATAAATATGATATTTTAATCTAAAGAATTTAGATTAGAAATAAAAATAATAAGATTAATAGTTTATATTATTCTTATTAAAATATATAATAGTATTGGTAAAGGTAAATAATACTATATACTTCTTTATTATATATATCAGATTTATTATAATAAAATACTTATTACTACTTAAGAAATAGCTTTTTGAATAATATATAAAGTAATTAATAATACTACTAAGCTAAATAGCTTTATACTTACTCTACTTATTTTTAGAATATATTCCTACTTTATAAAAGTTTTAGGTTTTTCTCTAGATATTATTATTTAAATTTATATTATATATAAAACTACTGAAGAGATCTATTAGGAATATGTTAAATATATTATAAATACTATTTTAATAATATATAACGATCTAGATACTTTATATATTATAATACTTCTATTCTAATTTCTAGTATATATATAGTAAGAAAAAAAAACTAATAAGACCTATATTGCCTCCTTACTATATATAATAAAATATATATTCTCAAACTCCCTTATAATTCTTAAGAATTTCCATTTATAGCTATAAAACTATATTTTAAAAATAATAACTAAGAGATCTTACTAAGCTATATTTTTAAAATACTAATATCTTTTAAAATACTAATACCTAAAAGTATATATAAGAAATCTATAAGAGTTAGTATTATTATAATAGGAGATTTAATATTATGTAGAAATATATATTTCTATAATAATATTCTAGCTTTATCTATAGTTATCCCTATAGAGCTTTAGAATTCTTAGTAAACACTATAAACTATTATTATTATAAATAGTAGTAATATTATTACTATTAATAATAATAATCCCCTTCCTATTTAAGTATTTAGTAATATACTACCCTAACTTTAAATACCTTAAATCCAACTAATTTTAAATCTTACAACTTATAAAAATAACTTATTTTCCTTAGATTTTAACTAAGGACCTTATTTTATAATATATCTTACAACTAAGGAATAGTTTAATATAATGCTAATATTTAACTTCTATAAAGAAAGTATTATTATAATACTTAGATTATTATTTAAAAAGTTAATTTAAAAGGAAATTAAAAGCATTATTACTAATAGTATTATAGAAATTATCTAATACATCCTAATTTTCTATAAAAATTATAAATATTTTAAATCCTATATTATTAATTAAATTAAGAATAAAGATACTAATAAAATATATAAAAAGTTA
>QAPF01000456.1:10699-29701 GCA_004367935.1 Colletotrichum sidae | reverse complement strand
CTAGAAGGCTAGCTATATAATTACTATTATTTAAAAGTCTAAATCTTTTTTATGAAGTTTGGATTTAAGGCTAGTAACTATTTAATTTTCTCTTTAGTTAAAGTATTTAATATTTAGCCCTTATAAGCTAATTAAAGGTATATATAATAATAATATATTAAAATATAGCTTAGCCTATATTTCAAAAAGTATAAGAGTTTATCTGAATTTTAGAAGTATTTCTTATTATTTTAAGAGTTTAAAGTAATAGTTAGAGTTTTTATTATAATATTAAAAGTATTATAGCTAATCTTATTATATAAAAAAGCTTTAGGGAGATATTAGATTGCTTTTATAATAGCTAAAATAATTTTATTAAGAAGTATAGTATTTAAGTAGCTTTAAATTATAAATATATAATTTGATATATAGGATTTAATAAGTAAGAAAGTTAATAAAATTATAAAATTATAAATTTAAAGTATTTTAATAATAGAGGAAGTATAGTTAATTACTTAAGTTTTATATATAATATCTTACTACTTTTGAAATTATATCTTAATTATTATTTTTATAGTAAGGTGTTTAAATCTAGGGGATTAAAGTGTCTTGTAGTATATTAAAGTAGTATTTTAGAAGTATAAATTATTTATAATATTAAAGTAGTTATAAAGGTTAGTAATTTATACTACTATATCTTTTTCTATATAATAGTATTAGTACTAAAATGCCTTACTTATATATTTGAGGATTTAAGTTATTATATAAGTTTAATTTAACTACTTATACTAATATTCTTAAGTTTTTAAAATATAGAGACTATAGAAGGCTATATAGGCTTTTAGATCTTTCTTAATAAGATTTATAATATTCCTTATATGAATTTCTTCAGTAATATCTTCTTATATATCTAAAGATTTAAGTGATTATATAGGTTTAATTTAACTATTAATATTAATATTCTTAAGTTTTTAGAATATAAAAGTTATAGAAGGCTATATAGGCTTTTAGATCTTTCTTAATAAGATTTATAATATTCCTTATATGAATTTCTTCAGTAATATCTATAGGGAGTTATTAATTTTCTTTATAACTTATTCTTATAAGAGTAAAGTTTTTAAAAATATTTAATTTAGATATTTTAATAATTCATTAATACTACTTAGTTTTTAAAAAGTCGCTTAAGAATAATTCTTAAAGAGGCTTTAAAAAGAAGTTTTATTATATAGTTACTTTAAGGTTAAAGTAGTCTTATAGGTTATGAGTTTTAGCTTTTATTTAAAAAGTATCATATTAAATTAACTACTAATTAGCTTTCTTAAGAATTAAAAGAAGGATATTTTTAATAGATATCTTAATATTTAAGATATATTAAATTATTATAATATATATTTTTAGCCTAGTGGCTTTTTAGTATTATGAGACTCTTAATTATTATATATAATTAAAAGGTAAAATCTAGTATATATTATATATAACTAAATGTAGCTATATATACCGCGTGAGGTTTTATTTTAAGCGGTTTCAGTAGGGCGAGGACTGTGGAGATAGCGCCGGCACCCGAGGTTTAGCTGGTGCAAACTCTGCCTCTCGAGCGCGTTATTCCTGACACTCACCTTGTGGCTGTAGCAGTGGATTTGTGTGACTAATTTGGTATAGCGGTTACAAATAGAATTTTTGCACCGTCAGAATAGACATAACCGAGCTTGGAGGCCTTGGTGCGGCTGATCGGACTTCCCAAAGGGGTAGAAGCGACAACCCTTGGCAGGGATCTGGCATCCCCTGGCCTCATTTCTAGTCTGAACGCATACTGTTAGTATAAGCTCCAGAGATGGAGTTCATCGGAAGAATTACCAAACTCAGACAATCACTTAGACTACCCAGGAACTGAGATGAAGGTCAGCGGGATGTGACTCGCGAACCACATAGGGGCCGCCACTGTGAATGATCTGTTCTCAGGGAGTACGTACATGCGCTCACGATGATATGGATACTTTGGCCTTTAAGCAGATGGCCCTCGCTTCTCAGCGGAAACCATTTTCCGTACCTTGTTGACCATCACAGACGTCCTTCCTGGACGACAATGAGTGGTTCTCATCTTGGGAATAATACTCCCTAATTGCAACTTGACAGCGCCTCTTCGAAGGCTAGCAGCTGGAACGAAGGGCAGGTGATGTGGAGGCCACATATAATGGTCCGGGCACTCTATATACTGTCTGCCTTCTCTACCCTTCATCTCTAGTCCGATCTGAGGAACACCAGAAGCTCCTCTACACCGCGCTTCTGCGGCTATACTATCATGTGTCTTGTGTGCCTTAACTGTTGGTTTCACATATAGGAGTAGACCTGTGATATAGCTTTACAGCTGACGTCGAGGACACTTAAAGTCTGAGGCTAATAGGTCTCTTTGTTCTTTGATGTAATTCCTTGGGCGCCTGGCACCCACGACCGCCATCTGGTTCATGGGCAGACTACCTCAAGGCGAGACCCATCATTCGCGATCCACCCAGACGGGCACGAGACTGACGAGACTGACGAGTAAGAAACTAAGCACTTGGAAGCTCAGGTGCATCGGAAACTCTGTCCGATTTAGTCACGCCCTTTATCACGAACTCGACCGTGTCCGAACGCTCCCGATCGTCTGTGCTGGTGCATCTCCCCTGTCGTCTTGAACCGTCACTCGGCTTCGTCAGTTGACTAACCGGAAAGGGAACAAGAGAGCGCCGTTTACCACAAGTCGTCTGAGAACTCCGCGGCAGACATTCCTATGTTGAGTCCACGTATGAAGTCAGGGCCAGGAGGCGAGGACACGAAGCACCGAGTACAGTAGTATGTAGGACGCATGTGAGTCACTCCTAAGCATTAGTTGAAGTGTTTCACGTCTTCGCCAGCTTCTTACATCTGCCGACGTCTCACGAAGGCTGTCCTGATTACGTCCTTGTCACTGATTTATCTTGATGAATCGCCTGGGTATCTAGACAGAGTCCCAGACTCTGACACCAGGTCTCATTCATAATTCTGTCTGCATGAACAAGGCGACACTCCCAGCCTGCAAGATCACCCACCGACGACCAGGACCCATGGACCACGGCAACATTCAAGCGACGATGCCGTTGCGCATCATCACACTGAATGTGAGATACGCCATCAAAAAGAAACTTTTGCCAAACGAAGCCCCGTGGGAGGCCCGCTGCCCGAAACTGGCTGCGCAGCTGAGATTTCACACCCAGAATCCTGACGACAGGTGCAGAGCCCATGCTCGACATCAAATATCTCGTCCCGGAATCCGGACGTCACGGGAATACCGTTACCTACACCACGTTCGGGGAGGCAGAGCCGACGACCATCGACTACTTGTTCGTGTTGCGACCAAAGGGCATCAAGTTCATCAACTTTGCAGTTCTGTCGAATCGATTTGATGATGGGATCTACTATTCGGATCACCGCCCGGTGGTGGCCGACGTGGAACTGTCTGTCGTCAACTCTTGAGGTTGGAATAACGATGGGGTCTAGGAAGCGAATCTGCATGACTTGGTGCGTTTACCGTTAACCGCTCATACATGTAGTTAAAACGCTTGCGAGATACTGAAAGAAACCGACGATTAACTCATTAAAAATAGAAAAATCATTAAACCTGGCGGCACCATGTCAATATCTCACTTCAGCATCGACTTCAACCACCTCCTGGGCCCCTGCTCGTAGCCGCCCGTCTCAGCAGCCTTTGTCGAGCCCTCAAGCACTTCGGTATCCAACGTGATTACCCCCATCTTCCTCGCCTCTTCTTCGGTAAACGTCCCGTAGTAGTCCACGTCGTCAATGACGCCCGCCTCAGGAGGGGGCCACACCGCGTTGATGGCGAGGTGGAGCAGGAACGAAACGGCAAACCCGAGCGGAAAGGCCAGGTAGTACAAGTTGATCCACGCCGTACCGACATGGACGCTGCTCGGCGTCACGCTGGCAGCAAACCCAGGCAATTGCGTCGCGAAACCGCACACCCACGCGAAGAACGTGCGCGGGTTGACGCCGTTCCAGTAGTAGAAGGAACCATCCGACCGCGGGTGATACAGATCCGACAGCCTGATCTTGCGGCGGCGGATGAAGAAGTAGTCGCAGATCTGAATGCCGATGATGGGACCGAGGAAGACACTGTACGCCGAGAGAACACTGATGAAGACGGTCGCCGACGACAGCAGTTGCCACGGGCACAGGGCAACACTGAGCACGAGACCGACGTAGGCGCCGCGGCGGATGTCGACGTACCGACAGAACAGGCCCGCGAGATCCATGCCGGCCGAGAAGGCGTTGTCGACGGCGTTGATGCTCAGCTGGATGCACAGCAGCCCCAGCCCGGCGAAGAAGGCCCCGGCGCGGCTCCTGGCGTCGTAGTTGGCGCCCAGCCAGGCCTGGACGATGAGGGGCGGGTTCCATATGGGCTCGCCGTAGATGACGCCCGTCGCCGAGGCGGCGAGGCAGCCAAAGGTGGGGAACACGGCGCCGAAGAAGACGATGCTGAACCACTGCCCGAAGATCTGGTCGCCGGGGCGGCGGGCGAAGCGGCAGTAGTCGGGCTGGTTGGTGAGGCCGACGGCGATGCTGCCGATGACGGTGGTGATGCCGTGGACGATCTGCCAGCCGAGGGTGCTGGACGTCATGGACTGGGAGCCCTGTCGGACGAGGGGTCCCGGTTCGCCCGCGGTGGCGAGGGCCCAGATCATGAGGGAGACGAGGGTGGCGGAGGAGATGACGTTGAAGGCGAGGAGGAGCTTCTGGATGCGTTCGGGGCGGATGTAGAGGATGGGGATGAGGAGCATGTTGAAGACGATCCAGCCGATAAAGTCTTTGGTCGTGAGGTGTGACGAGGCGGGGAAGACGTTGCCGAGAGACTCGAAGGAGGGGAAGATGGCTGACAGACTAGAAGCGAGGTTCTGGTGAGACTTGGGGGTGTTCAAGTTGGCAGATGGGTGAATGTTGTGGTTGTTGGCAAATAGGGTGACTGAACATACCAGTTGACGACTGTGAGACCGCCGGTCCAGGACTGGACGGCGAACCAGACCAGACTCAGTATGATTCTCTGGATGAGGATAATGTACTGGCCGTAGACTCCCCAGATGTAGCGGGATACGACGGGGAACCCAATGTGCCACTCAGCACCGACGTAACCGTTGGCTATGGCGACAGCGGCGATGATGACCTTGCCGACGACGATGGCGATGACGCTCTGCCACACCGACAAGCCAGCAGCGACGAGAGACGCCCCGAGCTGCCAGTTTGAGACTAGGTGTAATCAGCTACAGCTATGCTTCGAAGACGGAACGGAGTTGACTGACTTGCCACCTGGTTGGTCAACCAAAACGAGATAAAGGTTGAAGTTGTCCATCGACGTCGGTCAGGTGGCATGGGCCGGATGTCGTCGTTGATCCAGACGTTGGACTCGGCCACGTCCGAGTCTGGCAGCCGAAGCCATCTCAAGATACCTTGCAAACCCATCTTTGGTTCTACTGTCCCGACAGTCTGGGTCCTGTGCCACGAGGGAGCAGGACGTGAGCCTAGTTTAATGGAACCATCACGGCACTCGAGCAGACGCACATGGGACGGCACTTGTCGGGTGTTCATTCATGGCTACAGGGACGTTGCACTCGCCGCTACGTCGTGCCGGCACTATCGACTGGACACACGGAGGCACCTCCACGGACGGAGCAGCCATTCGCCCTAGATAACGACGTCGATGGCGGTTCCCAGCTCATCATTGGAGTATCAACTCCAACTCTATCCCTCTCACGGGAGAGCGGCGTGTGATGTCTTATCAGAGTTTCCCGGCGGCTGTGGGGTTCGCCGGTGATAAGGTCGACTTCAGGCAAAAGAGAGGCATCGTGAAGCCGGGACAGCCCCGTCTACCCCGCATGCTGTCGTCTCGGCACCTTATCCATGGGGTCCGTAGACGAGGCATCTTGGGGATGGGATACGCTTGTACCTGCCGAGATTATGTTTGATGTCTATCGTCTCTCGATAGTTTCCTACAAGAGTGACACCTTGGAGCCCATTCAACAGCTTATCCGCTTATCCAGACCGGTAAAAGGTGTGGTGATCTCTGGCGACGTGAGACCTTTTATCTTGTAAAGAGGTTGTATAACCACGCCTTCGGGGTAGCATTCTTGCGAGGTCATCACCGCGAGAAAGGGTTATATGAGAAGGCGACATCTCACAATCACTTCACCAACGTGTATACATCCAGCCTCATACATTCACTGGCATTAGTCGTGTCAAGATGGGAGAAGTAGCACCGTCTCAAAGAACAGTCCGCATCGGCGTCGACGTGGGAGGTAAGCCAGCCCTCGACCATCCATCACATCTCACACATGTCACACATCTCATCCACCTCATCCATCTCATACACCTCACATCTCATCCATCTCATCTGCCTCATCCATCTCACACACCTCACTCCATCTCATCCACCTCATTCATCTCACATCTCACACCTCACACCTCACACCTCACAGGAACAAACACCGACGCCGTCGCCATCGACCTCACCCTCCAACACACGCCCGGCCGCGGCGTCCTCGCCCACTTCAAGACCCCGACGACGCCCGACGCGACCTCGGGCATCGAGACGGCCGTCCGCGCCGTCCTCGCCGGCGCCGACCTCGCCTCCCACCCGGAGCGCATCGCCAGCGTCACCATCGGCACGACGCACTTCATCAACGCCGTCATCGAGCGCGACACGCGCCGCCTCCAGCCCGTCGGCGTCCTCCGCCTCAGCAGGTCCTTCCTCCGCGAGGTCCCGCCCTTTGCCGAGTTCCCGCCGGACCTCGCCGCCGCGCTGAGCTCCTACGTCGGCGTCGTCGACGGCGGCCTGCACGTCGACGGCTCGCAGGAGGCCCCCGTCGTCGAGTCCCAGGTCGTCGCCGAGTGCGCCCGCATCCGCGCGAGCCGCGCCCGCGCCGTCGTCGTGTCGGGCGTGTACTCGCCCATCGACGAGGCCTTCCGCCAGGAGGAGCGCGTGAGGGCCATCGTCCGCCGCGAGCTGCCCGGCGTCGACGTCGTCTGCAGCCGCGAGGCGAGCGCGAGCATCGGCTTCGTGGAGCGCGAGAACGCGGCGATCCTCAACGGCGCGATCCTGCGCTACGCGAGGACGACGGTCCGCAGGTTCAGGCTGGCCATGACGCGGTTGCGGCTCGCGTGTCCGCTGTTCCTGACGCAGAACGACGGGACGATACTGGACGCGGCGGCGGCGGCGAGGATGCCGATCCGCACCTTTTCGAGCGGCCCGACGAACTCGATGCGCGGCGCGGCGTATCTGGCGGGCCTGGACGCCGGAGGGGACAGTTCCGCGATCGTGGTCGACATCGGCGGCACGACGTCCGACGTGGGCGTGTTGCTGCCGTCGGGGATGCCGCGACAGGCTTCCGCGTACGTCACCGTTGCTGGCGTGAGGGTCAACTACTCCATGCCTCACCTGCACTCCGTCGGTCTCGGCGGAGGTTCGATCGTGAGGCGGGCTGACGGCAGGGTCGAGGTCGGGCCCGAGTCTGTCGGCTCGGAACTGCTTTCTCGCGCTCTCGTGTTCGGCGGCGACGTGTGCACGACCACAGACGTTGCGGTGGCAGCAGGGAAAGCAGACGTTGGCGCAGCGGGCAAGACGAAGCATCTCGAGCCCGCCTTCGTCGAGGAGGCCGTCTCGCGGATCCAGAGCTTGCTCGAAGGGGCGGTCGATGTCGTCAAGACGTCGCCCGACCCGGTGCCCGTCCTCCTCGTCGGCGGCGGTGCCATTCTCGCGCCCGAGAGCCTCAAGGGTGCCTCGAGACTCGTTCGACCACCCTTCCACGATGTCGCCAACGCCGTCGGTGCCGCCATCGCCAGGGTCTGTGGTGCCGTGGACATTGTACAGGGAACGACGCACCAGACGGAGAGCCAGGCCATCGAGAAGGCCAAGAAGCTGGCCGTCGAGCGCGCGATAGCCGCTGGTGCCATTCCTCAGAGCGTCAAGATTGCCGAGGTCGAGACGATGCCTCTGCAGTACGTCGCCAACCAGGTGCGAACGCTGGTCAAAGCCGTTGGAGACGTTGACCTCCACGCGAAACTAGAGGATGCTGGCCATGTCGAAGAGGGAGACGAGGGCGAGGGCGAGGAACCAGCTGAGCCCAGCAAAGACTTGACGCGAGCCACGCAAGAAGAAGAAAAGGTGAACCCCGCGACATACACGCCCAAGATCGACGTCAACGCGAAGGGCGTCGCGGAATGGTCCATCAGCGAGACCGACTTGGACTATCTCGCCGACGGATGCTACGTGCTCGGCTGTGCCGGCGGCGGAAGCCCAGCAGCCTCCAAGATCCAGCTCCGGAACATGTTACGAGCAGGACACACGATGCGCGTCATCGAGCCGTCCGCCCTCAAGGAGGAGGACGTCATCTACTGGGGCGGTGCGTTCTCCCATACTCCCGATCCGCTCACAAACGTCCCAGCTAACAAACACACCGTCGTCAAGGCCACATGGGCTCTCCGGCCGTGTCGGTCGAGCGCTTGCAGTCCATCGAGACGGTCGACGCCTTCCGCGCGCTGATGGACCACCTCCGCCACGACACCTTTGACGCCGTCATGGGCCTCGAGATCGGCGGCGCCAACGGCCTCGAGCCCTTCCTCGTGGGCTCGTCGCGCTTCTTCGACCGCCCCGTCATCGACGGCGACTGGATGGGCAGGGCGTACCCCACGTACTGGCAGACCACGCTGGCGGTCCACGCGCCGCTGGAACTGGTCCCCTGCGCCATCGACTCGGGCGACGGCAAGACCATCATCATGACGCGCGCGCCCGACGACGAGATCGTCGACCGAGCGCTGCGCGCCTCGTGCTCCGAGATGGGCTCGCGCGTAGGCATGGCGGCGAAACCCACGACCGCCGACAAGGTCAAGAGGTTTGGCGTGCTCAACACCGTCTCGCTCGCTTGGCGCATCGGACGGTGCATCTCTCTCTGTCGGGCGACCAACACCATGAGCACCGTCGCCGAGTCCATCGTCCAGGAAGCCGGAGGCGCGGAAGCCGCCAAGGTTCTGTTCAGGGGCAAGATCGTACGGGTCGAGCGCCGGCTGTTCAAGGGCCACTCGTACGGCGAGGTGCACATTGCTGCGTTTGAGAGCGGCGACGAGGACGAGATATCCAGCAGCAGGGACAGAGCGGTTGCGGTGGCCCAAGGGGGTACGCTCAAGATACCCTTCAAGAACGAGAACATTCTCGCGGAGCACACGGCAGAGGACGGCAGCACAGAGATTCTGGCCTGTGTGCCTGATCTCATTTCCATCCTGGACAACGAGTCTGGAAGGGCTCTCGGCGTTCCCGAGTTCAAGTACGGCTACCGGGTCACGGTGATTGGCATCACTTGCTCTCCGAGATGGACCGAGACACAGGCGGGACTGGACATTGGCGGTCCTCGGGCATTCGGATACGATCTGGACTACAAGCCTCTGGGCGTGTACGTCGAGCCGCGCAGTGTTATCCAAGAGTACAAGCCGTAGACCTATTGAGAATCAGGTGCTTCTACTAGATTTCCAGACCATGTAGATGCTCTGAGATGCCCAACTCTACGTTTAGTCTTCAGGCGACGTGACCTTCCGGCCAATGGTTCCGACGACAGTTGCAAAGCCAGCGTCGTCAGTCGGTGCGACTTCAAGCACTCCCTGGCTAGGATCCCAGACGCCAGTGTGCGAAGTCGTGTCGTTGCTGCTGGCGCCTCCTAGGGTTACGGGAACCCCCATAATGCGGACAAAACCGTCTGGGCCAGGGAATCTGCTCAGCATTTCATCAACACGCCGTCTCAAGCGCTCGCTGAACGTCAGCTTCATCGCCAGCCGTTTCAGCACGATGAGTTGCTGAGGCGCAGCAAAGTCTCGAACTGAGGGCGGCGTGTCTCGCCTCAAGGCCGGGTACTTTGTTCTGACATTTCCCAAGTCCCTGACAAGAGAATAAATTGTATCAGAAATGGCCTTTCAAGACGATGGGACGACATAAACTCTTACCAAGCTCCATTCTCAACGGTGAATACGCCCGAGTCTTCGAAAGTAACCATCATGTCAACGTCGGCAATCTTACCCTCGTCGAATCGCAGGTACATGTCTTCCGTCTCATACGTTCGGCCGTTTTCGATCCATTCCCGCATCTTCTTGTCGTATGAGACGGACAGGGCGCATTGGGGTAGATGTCTCTGGTGTTTAGGCTTCTCGACTTTGACTTCGGAACGCAGTGCCCTCAGAAGCTGTAGCCTAGTTTCGGCTGTCGTGCATGCGGCGGGCATGGTGACGCTGGACGACGTGGTGATTAGTCTCATGCTCTCGAGACGGAGTTCCTATGCCTACCCTGGCAGGTGATTGTCTCCAACGATAGCCTGAAATACCAGATTCCAATCACGAAGCAGTTGCTGCGTTTCAGGCTCCAGTGACGGGCTGACGATGGCTTGATATTCTGCTGCTGCCCTGTCCAGCTCGCGCCGCTGGTGCTGTACTGCCACGCCGTTCCCGATGAGCCATCGCTCGAAACCAGCGTCTCCCGTAAGACCCATGCTCTCTTGTTTCAAGAAAACTTTCAAAGCCTGTTGCCTGGATCTCTCGTAGGCAGACAGGACCTCGTTCAATCTGTTCAGAGCGTCGTCGGCTCGTTCAGTCTGCTCGGCCGTTCCACCCTAGGACAGGTCGGTTCAGTACTGTCAAGAAATGGGGTCACTTCTATGAACTGCCGTCACTCACAAAATCAACTGCTTCGAGATAACTACATATTCTGCGGCGTCAGGATCGTGTCACCAAGCTAGAGTTGGCCAACGTACGTCTTCAACGCCTTGGCATACGTCTCCTTGGATTCCGGGTCGTATAGGAGACCGCTTCGTCGTAGCGAGTTGTTCGACACTTCGTATATCCACTGATTGCGGTACTCGGCGCCTCTTTTATTCGTAAACGTCGGAACGGGTGCCGTCTGTGCCTTGGCGGCCAAGTATAAAGCCCTGCCTGGGTTCCCTGGGGCGAAACCAACGGCTTGGGAGATGGCACGCGCATAAGCTAGCCAGAAGTTCCTGTCGGCCTCGCTGTAAGGCCTGTCTTTTGGCTCGCGACAGCCACTGGCAGTTCGAATACCTCCGTTCATAATCCGGCGATTGCTGGGGTTTGACTGAAAAAGTGTGACGCGATCGGGCGCGTGCCGCGTGTGTAGGATGCGATGATCGCCCGAGAGCTTGAGGTCGGTCGGTGGGTGTCAACCACTTGAGGCGGAAGACGAAGAGGACCTTGAGAAGAACGAGTCAGACCCTCCCTTGCTTCGACATGGCATGGAAGGAATGAAGTCAATCCTCCCAACGCAGGATATCGGATGTTGCTAGTGAGAGACATTTGGCGACGGATTAGGATAGGTTGCCTTTGCTGGGAACAGATCTAACCTGGATCAGTCCTAGACAAAAGAGATCCAACACATGTTCCGGTCTGCTTGACGATGACGCGCCTCATCAACGTTATATGAGCGTTCTTTGCTTTAAAATGTCTCTAATATGGTCCTTGATGCAGAAACGAGTTGAGAAACAAGAAGCTCAGAAGTGGTAGGCCACATGGACTTTAACATCAATTTATGTTTGCTTATTAACTAGTATTCTACCTGATCCAACTGGTCTGCACGATTTCTCCTTGAGGTTTCAATCACTGAACAATTTCATCTGTCCTCCCGCAACAGCGTCGGTCCTCCCGTCATCCGTCGTGACCTCCTGGCTCACGACCGTGGTTGTAAGAATCTGCCTCTCATCAGACCCCCTGTTGCTTCTCCCAACAAAGTCACCGCCAAATGGCTTATTGGCGCCTGCGGTGACGGTGACCGTGTACTCGGCCGACGCCTCAGTTTCGGGCGCGACGAGTTCAATCTCCTTGTCGTCACGCAGACCCTCCGTCACAGAACTCCCCGGAACCCGCGATGCTCGGCTCAAAGGCCAAGGCGTCACGCCGGCGCCACGGTCCGGCACATACGGGTTTCCACACTTGTCGGACGGCCTGCCGCTCCCGTTGCGAGCCGATGACCCGGCAAAGAGGCGCGGGAGGAACGTGACGAAAATCGGCCGAAGGGTAGGCAAGCAGGCTGCCAGGATGCCCACGGTGATCTCGAGGAACGACCACGTCGCCGCGTCGACGTTGTCCCAGTAGGGGTCTTGGGTTTTGGCCGCGACGCGGAGGGTGCGGATGCGAAGCGCCGAGATGACGCATGTGCTGCGACGATGCGACGGTACTGGAGGAGGATGGAGAGCTTGACGACGCAGGTGGCCATATTGTAGACGATGATGGACGAGTAAAAGGACTGGGCTGTTGTCAGTGCTAAACGTGTGGTTGAAGCTGGTGAAGGTGTGCGAACCTTCATGTAGGGAATGTAGTCGTCAACTGAGGCGACCCATGAATGAGAGCCGAGTCCATATCTGCCTTCTGCTGAGTGTCAGTAGGAGACGCCTTGTCGCTTTTGTATATTCCTACCGAGTCCGATGGCGACGGCAGCGCCTAGGGTGACGATCTAATCTGTCAACTTTGCGACAAGACTGATAGGTTAACAAAGCTGATACGGCTTACCTGGGCGACAACCATAAACACATCGTCGATCCCAAAGGTCCGCAGCATTCCGAGTCTGGTGAAGACACGGAGGCAAACTACAGCCGTCGACAGGACAGATCCCACCACCAAGATGGCCAGTATTTCCCCGAGTCGCGACTCCCCGTCGAGGGAGTGGCGGCCTTCTTCGGCATCTCGAACAATATCGGTGTGAGTTGCGACTGGTGAAGGCTCCAAAATACCTCGTGATGGAAGAGGATTTGACAGACGATATGCAACAGAAAGTCAACAACGAGCAAGTCAAACAACTCCGCCCACCTTATGTAGGTGTGTTGCTACTGGAAACACCGTGTGTTGATAACCTCGAGAATGGGTGCCCAAGCTCAACGGTGGAGACGTGTCAGCGGCCGATCAACTCCAAGACATGGATACACTTCAGATAGTGCGACGGTCGCAATAGAAGAACAGGCGCTAGTCCAGTCACCACGATGCTTCTTGTGGTGATGGTGGTAGCGAGTGGTTTCCGGGCAGGGGTCACGACGAACCATGCCGATCTGGGGAAAGGGGTGAACGTCGTGCCAAGGATGGTAGAGAGCCGAGTTCCCCTGAGAGAGACGGCGTATCTATGAAGAGCTTCTCCGGTCTCTGTCTGCGTGACGAACGTTGATCACGGGACCTTTCTTGACGATCGACTGTGGACTTCAAGACCTGCCGCTGAAGAATCCGCCGGGCCTGCCGAGGTTTTGACCGGGTTGGTCGAAGTAAATTTGGGCGTACAAGAGGCATCGAGCGCCTTGTTTTAATGCAATGAGTCTCGCGTTGATGCTGGCAACTCGATGTGAACCTGTGTTGGCCAAGTCTATTTAATTCGAGCATCATTCTACGTGAAGACACAACTCGTTTCTACCCAGGTTCAACATCAAGTCTTTATGCCAGTGAGGATAAACATTGAAGGCGTTCTGCTGCGCTGTCGAAACATTGCGGCCTTGTCTGTGGGCAAAGCAGACCAAGCCAGGAACCACAGCCAACCCCGAGTGATGATCGAGCAAAGGTTCCTTGTGACATGGCTGCGGCAGTTTCACGGCTGAGAAAGATGGAGACGTCGTCGCCAAGGCTCAATAGTCCGAAGTAGTCGTTTGGTGATCGGCATTGCCAGGCGAGTCTCTGGCCCGCAAAGTGGATGAGGAACGTTTGCCACGTGAGCACACGAAGAAACTCAAGACCCGCGACGAGTGGCTGTTCGCGAGGAGAGTTCCCGATGAGGTGTGGTGAGGCTGCTGGGGTCCCAAACGAGGCATCACCAGCTGGTGGGAGGCATGGGTTCGAGGCAGAAGCGGCCGGGAGTAGAGCCACGACGACCTGAACTCGCAAGAATGGGGCGTGGAAAGGTGAAGAAAGGACTCAAGGTGCCCACAACACGGCATGTAACTCGTTGGAACCTGGGTGGTTATGACCTGTATCCCTACATGATGCCAAATACTCAACAGTCTTTCAGGATCACGACGTACACGTGAGTCGTTTGTCTCTTACGTCTTCATCCCATGCGCCTCTCCCCAGAAAGACTAGCCAATACAATCGACATGTCTCAAACTCTCACATCGTCTACTCTGACCATCACCACTGACCAGGGGCTACAGCCTCGCCGTCGACGCCTCGCGCTGGTCGATGCCCTCCTCGACCGCCTTGATCTGCAACGCCAGAATCTTTGAAAAGTACCGGCACAGCGCCAGGTTGCCGCCCATGAACCAGAAGCCGGGGTGCCCGCTGCGCCGCCACATGGTCCTGAACTCGCCCTCGTCGTCGAAGCCCCAGACGTCGCCGACGCGGTCCGCGACCTCGTCGCCAAAGATGCCGCGCGCCTCGGTGCGCATGTTCTGGTACCCCGTCGCGAAGACGATCTCGTCCGCCTCGAGCTCGGTCCCGTCGGCGAAGCGCAGCCCGCGCGGGAGCACCCCGACGACCTCCTGGCCCTGCTTGATGGCGATGGCCCCGTCGACGACGAGCCGGCTGCACCCGACGTCGATGTAGTACCCGCCGCCGCGCTGGAAGTACTTGACGAAGAAGCCGCCGCCGCCCGGCCCCGTGTCGAGCCGGAACCCCGCGCGCCGCAGGCCGTCGAGCAGGGCGGCGTCGTGGGCGTTTTGGCGCTCCGTCGTGCCGACCTGCAGCGCCTTGAAGAGCTCGGCCGGCAGGCTCCAGAGCCAGAGGTCGGCGTCGTCGACGGGCGCCGACGTCTCGTCGTAGAGGCCGCGGAGGCCAATGTCGGTGATGGAGGCCGACGAGACGACGCAGGTGGAGCTGCGCTGCACCATGGTCACGCTGTAGCCGCGCTCGTAAAAGTCCTGGGCAATGTCGTGGCCCGAGTTGCACGAGCCCACGACGACGGCCCTCTTGCCCCGGGAGCCCGGTTTCGCGCCGGGGAACTCGGAGCTGTGGCACAGCCGGTCGCCGGCGAAGCTGCCCATGCCCTCAATGTCCGGGAGGAACATCTTGCCCGAGTGGCCCGTGGCCTGGACGACGTGCCGGGGACGCAGCGTGCGCGTCTCCCGGGACCCGTCGGGCCTCGTGCGGTCGAGAGTCAGCGTCCACTGCCGCCGGGCGTCGGACCAGGTCGACCCGGTCAGCGTCGTCGACGTCCAGACGTTGAGCTCGAGGAGGCTGGCGTAGGCCTCGAAGAAGTCGGCCATCTTGTCCTTGGGCGTGAAGACGGGCCAGTGGGCGGGGAAGCTGATGTACGGCAGGTGGTCGTACCACACGGGGTCGTGGAGGACGAGCTGGTGGTACCGCTTGCGCCAGCTGTCGCCCACCTTGCCGTGTTTGTCGACGACGAGGGCGTTGATGTTGAGCATCTTGAGGCGGGCGGCGACCGTGAGGCCTGCCTGGCCGGCCCCTGTCACGTTTTGTTGATTGTCAGCTGGGGTGGTGGTGCTCTGAAGCTCTCGGCTCTTGGCTTCATCGAGGGGCTTCCACTTACCAATGATGACGACGGTCGGCTCCGAGTCGGTGTAGTTGACGCTGTCCTCCCTCTTCTCCCTCCAGTTCTTGGCCTCTCTGTTGCCCGTGTGCTCGACGCCCTTCTCGCGACGATGGCGCAGCGGCTCCTCGTGGTCCTTGAGCTCGCGGAGGGTGGTGAAGAAGGTGAGAATCTCCCACCCGTCGCCGGACTCGATCATCCGGACGACGCCCTCGCCCGTGCCGACCTCGGTCTCGGCCTGGATGAAGTACTGGAGGCACTGGACCTTGCCGTGGGCGTCGAGCGCCGCGAGATGGGGCGCCCGGAAGTCGGTGGACGTGTCGACGCGGACCTCGTTCAGGCGGCACTTGTTGCTGAGCATGGTCTGGATCTTGTCCCGCCCCTTGAGCGTGCGCAGGTCCCACGAGAGGCAGAGATGGTCGCGCCAGTAGCCGTCTGTCACGAACAGCTCCGAGAGCTTCTTGAAGTCGCCGGCCTGCAGGGCCGCGTTGAAGGTGGCGATGGCCTCGGCGGCCACCTTGCCCGCATCGACCGACGTGGTGCGGACGGAGGGGGGATACGGGCGCGCCGGAAGGTTCACGGAGCCGGGCTCGACGCGCTCGCTGTGTGGTAGTCTTGAGGCCATGGCTTCGAGAGGTGCACGAGGTCGACCGAATGCTTCTGGTGTTCACGAGTTCACGACGACTTCATCCCAGGCCGAGATGGGCGTGGATATATGTACTCGGCTACGTGGACGAAGACTCACCCGCTCCGCTTCTCCGGAGGCTGCTTCGTGACATCACCTGACATTTTGGAGCAACACAAACACACATGAGGGGTTGCCGGGGATAGATCGGACTGTCCTGTGCGTCCGCATACATGCTGGCAGTAGATTGACGGGATGTCCAGTCTCTAGTCTCTGGACGACCAACGCAGAGACACCTGTGCCGCCTCAACAAAACGCTCGCCAACCTGCGGGGTAGCTTCGCCTGTTGGAGAGCTGCCAAGGTCAGACCAAGGACCCAATGTGTGGCGATTGCGAGCGTCGAGTCCCCAGAGTGTCTCGGGCTGCGGGCGACTGAGCGTCCAGCTTCCCAGCTTCCCCAGACACGGACGGGACGCGGGGGTTCGGGTCCACGCCGGATGGGCCGGGCAAATCATGGAGCTTCTCGACGCGGACTCCGACTGAGTGAAGCCATCTGCTTGGCTGGCATGGTTCACAGCTCTGCTTGGATACATCATACGGGCGTCTGGTCGACCCGCTGGCGGCTCGAATTACCCCAGACTGGGGTGCCAGCGGCAACGGGACGCGTGGAGGCGGGTGTGGCCTTGCCGTGTTTCTCCCCACTCGGCATGCTGCTCACTCTTCATACGTAGAATACACGCAAGATGTACGCGGGGGTTGACGAGACGAGTCGAGTTCACGATGTCGAGTCAAGTTGAAGCTTGGCCAAGGGTCAGGGTTGCACGTCATCGAAGAAGTTTACACTGAAAGACGTGATAAGAAAAGGCGTAGATCCTGTATGCAAAGTCGGGACTCTGGAAACCAAACTTGTCAGTAATTAGAACCCGTCAGTGTTACGATAAGTACATCTTCGACCATCACAAACAGTGTGACCACACCGAAAACATCATCGGCGGGGGTGAGGTGCGGGGAAAGTGCACCAGTATGCACGAGAGTCTCCGGGGAAAAGGAGGCTCGAGTCCGGCGCGGTCCATTTCCGATGGAGCGTCTGTTTCCGCTCGGAACTGTTTGTCTGAAGATCCGACAGCTTGTTTTTGAAGCAACGAGCGTCCAACCGACTCACAAGGCTGGGAAGATGGGCGAATAAACACAAACAAATCCCTCTCATGGACACAGAGAGGCCGTGGACATGTTGCTCGGGGTGTCCTCACGCGAAGGGCCGACATGAGTAGTGACGTCACGCATCTGCAATAGTCCCCCGAGTCTCTATTGATCGTGAGCAAGAAGGCGAGTGAAAGTGAGCTGCTCGCCCACAGGATTGAAAATCGGGACCAGTCATCGCTGAATGTCGTATCATTGGTTATTTGATCTCATGACATCTCATGGCGATGTGATGTTAGAAGTTTTAACAGCCGAGTAAGAGCGCGAGTTCTCTCAATGAAGAACGACGTTTGAATCAAGACTCACCGCAGTCGATGTCGAGCGTCGGTGTGTTCATCCCGCTTTCACAATCTCAATGCGAGGACCGTCTTGAGTAAGAATGGAAAGGGCGCGTAGCTTTTGTCTCATCCGCACTGGCAACTGAGCTTCAATTCAGTCCTGTCGAGCGGTGAGTGAGAGACGAACAAGCAAATGTCAACTCACCAAAGTGTCGATGGAAATGAAAAAAGGTCACTGAAATTTTTGACTGAAGAGACGGCACTTGCAAACCAAACATGCCATGAAGCGACCGTCTGACACTCCCGGCACATGACTGATCGAGGACCGAACCCGATCAAGAATCACTCGCCTTGGCTGATACTCGAGACGGAATTATGAGCAACACGGACTGCCGCTGCCAAGTCAAGTTTCAAGCGCCCAAGGCCCTCATCTTTTCTCCTCAAACTAACAGTACATGGACCCTCGGTGCACATCGAGGTTCGTCTAAAGTAGCCTGGAATCCGATCTGTTGGTCGCTGCCAACCTTGGCGCGTCTGACATTGACAGATGTCGGTTGTCCTGCCACGCCAAGTACGGGTCACTACTTGGTTTCAAGCAGGTCGGTTTACGGGAATGACTGTCTGAATGGTTGAATAGGAAACTTTTCACGCAAAGGCATCAACGGCGGCATCAATCGTCGTCCTGTCGAGCTGCTTCCCGCTCTGAGAATTCATCCGCCCACGTCTTCTCAGGGTAGTGACGCGGGGCTATCCCAGCAATGGAGTGAATGAACCGTTACACACCCTCGAGTCCTTCCCACTCCGTAAGTCAGGGACTGGGCTTACAAGCCGTCGTGCACAAACGACTCCTTGTGAGATGAACATTACGATGATGGGAGTCGGAGCGGTTCTCTGGAGTTTGTTCTCTTTCCCATATTCACATCCCACGTTTCGAAAGACGCATTCGCTTCGCAGATATCTCCCATTCACTGACGCGATGGGCAAGTTTGTGTTGGTCTTGATCAGCTGTTGCGGCGATGCCAGTTCCATCCCTATGAGTATCGTCAACGCGTGCTTCAATTCGCCTTCCTTGGCTGAGTGATTCCGTTTTATTCAATGATTAAGAGTGTTTCAAGTTTGTGATGCTTCATAGCCATATCAAGGCCAAGGAAGGAAAACCATCGCGATGAGCGATTGGGGCCACACGCAGGCTTGGACGTCCCGAAAAGTGTGAGAGAGCCGGAAGGTTTATGTAGCTTCAGACTCGAGAAAATCAATCACCGTCTGATGAATGGTCGGCGCTGAATTCCGACCACGTAAAGGTTCTCTGCCAATAGCATAATATTGCCAATTATTGACCGTTCCCTGTCCATGAAGGCCTAGCTTCACCTCGTCGGGGGGGGGGGGGGGGG
>QAPF01000456.1:0-10687 GCA_004367935.1 Colletotrichum sidae | reverse complement strand
GGGGGGGGGGGGGGGGGGGGGGGGGGGCTGCGGCCAGCCCGTGATCGACATACAAGCACCATGTAACGATGCTCGGCGCAGTCAAAGGGTGACATTGAGTGCGATGAGAGCTTCATGCCAATGGCCAGCGGGGCATTCCGTCACTTCTCAACTCGTTTTCCGAGCATGAGCCTTATTCAACTCACGTTTTCCACAACGGTAGCCTCATTTCGTCGACGACGGGCCTGAAACCGCACGCACTACAGCTGGGAGGTGAAATGAGTCGCACCTCGAGCGATAAGCCCATCATTGCCGCCTTCGGCTCGGTAGCCAGATGGACCCGGCAGAGGGCGCAAATGGGCAAGGGAATGGTTGTGGATTGCGGCAGGCTTTTTTTTTTTTTTTTTAATTCTTACAGAGAACTGGGCCAGCCTCCGCGACGATGACGGTGGTCTTATGACAGACAGACAGAGATGGACAGTAGAGACAGTCTTCATTGGCCCCGGAACATGGTAAGAATGTCTCGTTGGGGCCTTTGCCTACCGTCCTCCCGGCTCTCGTCCCATGGAGCTCGATATTAACGACGATGTCGGATGGGGCCGACTCCATCTCTCTGCGACTTGCCGGCCCCCCCCCTTTGATGGGGATGTATAAAAGGAGCTTTGGATGCTCCTCTGCTCCGCTGGTCGGTGTCGTGATCCGCGTCTGACTAAGGCAACGTGGCGGAGACGAAAGCGGCCCCGCGACAAGCATCTCGTACTTGGCCGTGGGCCACACGGGAGGAGAAATAGGAGTTTGTACTTGGCTAGACAAGCAGACTCTTCGGCTAGACGAGCAGACCAAGCTCTGTATCCGTACACGTAGACGGATGTCACGATATCTCGGTAGGGCGGCACTTAGCGCAGCACTCCATCTTGAACTCTGCCATCCGTGAGACGTGGGAGGCGCCGAGCCAGGCCGATGGGACGATGAATAATCGAATTTCGAGGGCTCCGCAGGGTGTATGCCGGTCGACGTGTGGCCGTCACGGCGCATCGCGGCAACAGTGAGGCATGGTCGTGGCGATCAAGTCCAACGGTGCCAAGTCTCTGGCCGCCATGCGCCGAGAGGTTGGAAAAGGGCGAGTCGCTGGACTGGAGAACACACCCTTTCTCTCAGTCTCTGTCTCCCTCCAAGCGCTGAGATGGAGCACCTGGTCGCAACCCGAGTGGTGACTGGGCCCCCCCCCCCCAAAGAGTGGACTTGGACTGCTCCTATTCCGTTCCTGGATGGCCATTCCGTCCCGTGTATATTGGATCTGCGACAGGGAATAGCTGGCCAGCCGCTCTTCTCGTCGTCTTTTCTTCTCGCGACGCTCCCCTGTCCCACGTTTCAGGTGAATCCTACCACGGGCGCGTCGATCAGGTACCAGGCAGATTGAGAGAAAGGGAGTGAGGGAGTGAGAGGAAGTACTTGTCAGAGGGAGGAGGAGAGACGGGTCTAGATCAGAGTTTCTTCTGTTGCGTGCGATCTCCTTCTGATGAAAAGTATGCGATATTGCGTCTGGGGTAATCCTCATCCGCTGGTGGTGACGGACGGCTTCTACCGATTTCCCTTATTTCGTAGCAATATGCGGATATGAGATTGCAGAATGCTTGACTCAACTGGAGAGACTGACCACGTCTTGAAGCAGTACCGATTTTTCTGCCCCCGGACTCACACAGTAAGCTCCGGCGCGATTACCGACGACGGCCGGGGCTTGACAAGCAAACGGGCATGTCGTCCGATATTGAGAGGCACCAGCGGTCACACACGACAGACAGGCCTTGACAGGTCTTGCGCAGCACAGATGCTGCAGGACTCCAGCGACCGGATCGAATGAGGCGCCGCGTGTGGGTATCGCGCAATATACAAGCGACCGATCTGGAGCGAGGGTGCAGGGGACGGCGGCCTTGCGCGAGGTCTTCGCACGCAGACTTTAGATGAACAGGATCAGATGGGAATCGGCGCATGAGCCAGGCTTGGCCAGCCCTCACGCTTGCGGACACGCTCTTCTGAGTCTTCGCTTGCGGGAGGCAAGTCTTTGCCCACGCCTCGGGCCAGGCAGGGGTCGATGTCGTCGACTCTACTCTAGTTGTGACTCGACAAGGGGAGCCATCCCCGGCGGCGAGGACCGTGTCTGGTGGGAGTCCCAAGCAGTACACAATGGCCGATGTGGGTGTCGTCTCCAATGTTTCAAACGACGGCCATCGCAGGGTGTCTGTCTGTCCGTCTGTCTGCTGTCTGCTGGGCTGCTCAGCCAACCTGGCAACGTCGGTAGAAGCGCCCCCTTTTCGCGCCCTTGGCCCGGCCGACGATGCCCGGGCCAGGACGAGCGGACGAATGACAGGGAACCGTCGTGAGAGATGCTCAGGCTGGGGGAGAGGAGGCCGAGGCTGGTACGAGACCCGCGGAACGCACGTTGGTGGATGGCGAGCCAACATGTCATCCCGTGTCATCTACTGCCTACACGATACATTGGTAGCAAGTGTATAAACGACCAGGGGTGGAAGGGTGAAGAGATCCAGATATAAGACGGCCTCTTCTTCCTCACCACCATCAGCCCGTTTGTTTCCCCTCCCTCTCTATTCTTCATCCATCGTCTGTCTTTTGTCATAGTACAAACCACTTTCTTTCTTTTTTTTTTTTTGAAACCCTTCATTCATTCATTTCCCTGGTGGAAAATCAAAACAACTTCGTTTTCTTCCCGTCCAATCTTTGTTCAACAACCCAAAAACACTCGCTTCCAACCACCACCACACACGCAAGCCATCAAGATGCGTACCTCTGGCTTCCTCTCCGTCGCGGCCCTCGTGTCGTCGGCCGCCGCCCACTACGTGTTCCCCACGCTCATCGTCAACGGCGAGCAGACGGAGCGCTACGAGTTCGTCCGCGAGGCCAAGAACTCCAACTCGCCCGTCACCGACGTCACGACGGACGGCATCATCTGCAACATTGGCGGCAACGACGCCGACGTCCTGGCCAAGACCAAGACCAAGGAGGTCAAGGCCGGCGACGAGCTCGGCTTCATCGTCGAGAACGACATGGGCCACCCCGGCCCCCTCGCCGTCTACCTCTCCAAGGCGCCCTCGGGCGTCGCCTCGTACAAGGGCGACGGCGACTGGTTCAAGATCTACGAGCTGACGACGTCGGACATCACCGACGCCGGCCTGCAGTGGGCGTCGTACGTCAACAACGCCGGCATCCACAACTTCACCTTCACCCTGCCCAAGGAGGTCCCCACGGGCGAGTACCTCGTCCGCGCCGAGCACGTCGGCCTCCACGGCGCCGGCTCCAAGGGCGGCGCCCAGTTCTACATCGCCTGCGCCCAGATCTCCGTCACCGGCACCGAGACCGCCCTCCCCACCGACACGGTCAAGTTCCCCGGCGCCTACACCGGCGAGGAGCCCGGCCTGCTCATCAACATCTACTACCCGGCCCCCAAGAGCTACACGCCCCCCGGCCCCGCCGTCTGGCCCTCCGCCTGCGAGGACCACACCGCCAACCTCCTCGGCCAGACCTCCGACGGCGACTGCACCGGTTCCGACGGCGCCACCACCCCGACCAAGCCCCCCACCCCGGCCCCCTCGGCCGGTATTCCCAGCTACAACGGCGGCAACACCACGACCCCCGCGACTCCCACCACCCCGACGACCCCGACCACCCCTTCCGGCTCCTACGTCAACCCTGACGACTCGTACACCAAGCCCTCGTCTGCCGCTTCGACCGGGGACGACGACGACGAGTGCGAGAAGTCTGCTGCTCGCCGCCGTGCCCGCTCCATGCGCCGCCGCCTCGCTCGCGCTGCCATGTAAGCGGCCAGCGGGGCCGTGAAGAAGGAGTGTTTGTGGGTGTGTGTAAGAGTAAGACTACGAGGTTGTTTGCGTTGGAACGGAGCTCCCGACTTGTAGACGTTGTCGGCTCCGAGACCATTTCTTGTACATACGTATGACCAAAGACAGCAGATGTAAATGCGATTACACATGGAATCATCCTTTGTGCCGAGGACTCGTCGAAACTGAATCGCTTGAATAAATCTTTTTGCCTCCTGTGACGTCTGTGAGAATGTCATGTGCTTGTTTGCCGGTCTTGAGTATACTGTGGCTTCAGACGATGAGTCAAGACACTTTGTTGACTCTTTGACTGATGAAAGTCCACGAGGCTGACTTCTGTCTCGGTGCCGTCTGTTGTATGAGCAATAATTCGGAGAATTGCTCGACTCGACCAGCTGACTGGCACTTCCAAGGAGCAGGATGGTCCTCAGACCACCCTCAGTATCATGAAGGTGGTTGAGTGAGAAGGCCAGAAGTCGAGGTTCAATAAATCCATACAGGCCTTGGTTCACAAATGATTTGCGAAATAAATAGCGATCAAAATAACACCACTTGAGAGGCTCTCAACAGAGACTCGGTGCTCTCCCAGCACCCTCCAATCTCACGATGCGTCGAGTAAAAGCAGTCAAATTCCAAACCATTATAAAACCCACAGCAGCCGTCCATCGTCTCTACCACTGTCCCAAATCAAATCATCATCATTACTTTTCTACACGCTTCTGTGCTTCTGTGCTTTTGTCTAAACCCCCCCCCCCCGGGCCCTCGCTCACGCGTGATCATGCCCCTCGTGATCCTCCCCGTCGTCCGCCCAGTCCGGGAACCCGTCGTCAAACATGTCCTGCAACCTGTCCATCTTCCTGTCCATGTCCCACTTGCCGTGCCTCATGACCTTCTGCCACCGCCTCCACTCGTCCTCGCTCAGCAGACACCCGTCCAGCGCGGCCTCGAGCCCGGCGACGTCGAGCTTCTCCCCGATGAAGACGAGCTCCTGCCGGCGGTCGCCCCACTCGCCGCCCTTGCTGATGTCGTGGTGCACCAGCGCGTCGACCTCGGCGTCGCCCGTGAGGTAGTCCTCCGGCGCGAGCGTGCAGAACCACGGCCGGCCGCCCGTCATGGTGAGCATGGCGCCGGCCTGCGACCAGTCGCCCGCGCGGTGCGGCCGCGTGGCGAGGAAGAACTCGCCCTTTGAGCGGAAGAGGCGGTTGAAGAGCGGGTGGGCCCTTTTGTTGGCGAGGATGGTTTCGTTGGACGGCGGTTCGAGGGGGTCCTGCATGTCGTCGTCGTCTTCTTCTTCTTCTTCTTCGGGCTCGTCGTCTTCCCACTCTTCGTCTTCCTTTTCGGCGTCTTCCATGTCCTCGTCGTCTTCTTCGTCCTCGTCCATCTCGTCCTCGTCGTCGTCGTCCTCCGGCGCTTCCATCTGGAGGATGAACTTGTCGTAGAGGAGGGCCCAGAGCCGGCGGGGGTGGAAGGGTTTCGTCCTCGTGTAGATGAAGTTGCGGACGTTGTACTCCTCCGTCTCGGGCTTTGGCGTCACCGTTTTGCGGCCGTTGACCTTTCGGAAAATGTCAGCCGCGAGTCCTCGGTGAAGCATCAGTCAACGGGCTCCTTTTTTTTTCTTACCTCTCGCACGGTCATGGCGTGCAGGTCCTGCAGCCAGCCGACGCCCGACTGGGCCACCTTGAGGTCAAAGGTGTTGGTGTTGACAATCTCGTTGACGTCGATCTTGCCGTAGTTGGACTGGAGTATCTTTGCCCTGGGGTTGAGCTTCTTGATGAGGTCCAGGACGCGGGCAAGGTCCGTCTTGGTAACCTGTTGTGCGACTGTCAGCACTACTCTTCAAAATGTCGGACTGCACGAGGCCTACCATGTCGATCTTGTTCAGCACGATGACGTCGGCAAACTCGATCTGGTCGACCATCAGATCAGACACGGTCCTCTCGTCTTCCGGCACGACGTCGTCTCGCCTCGAGGACAGCAGGTCGCTCGTGTGGAAGTCGTTGAAGATGGTGAAGGCGTCGATGACGGTGACGGTGGTGTCGAGGCGGGCGAACTTGTCGACACCTCCAGCGTCGGCCCTGGGAACCTCGGGTCAGCTCTTGCTTGCTTTGTCACAGGTTCACCGAGGGCCAGGCTCACAGTCTCTTGAGCAGCTTCATGGTGTCCTCGTCGAGGCCGTCCGGTCCGTCGCCCATGGAGGCCATCTGCTCGGCCAGGCGGGCGTCAAAGGTCTCGGCGACCTGCTCGGGCTCGCTGATGCCGCTGCTCTCGATGACGACGTAGTCGAACTCGTGCAGCTCCGAGAGGTTGACCAGCTCCTCCAGCAGGTCGCCGCGGAGGGTGCAGCAGATGCAGCCATTCTGGAGGGCAATGACCTTTTCCTCCGTCTTTGTGAGTCGGTGGCTCTTCTTGATGAGGGAGGCGTCGACGTTGACACTGTGGAAGACGTAGGTCAGTAAGCGGACGTGGGCATGGAGAGACTGGTAGTCATGAAGAGACTGGTTGTCACGTACGCTCCAATGTCGTTGACGATGACGGCAATGCGCAGACCGTGGTCGCTCTTGAGGAGGTGTTGGAGGAGAGTCGTCTTCCCGCTGCCCTGTCGTAAGTGTCAGTGACTTCGTGCTTCTTTTTTCTTCCCAGCAACTGACGACGTACCAGGAAGCCGGACAGCAGAGTGACTGGCAGTGGCTTGGACTGCGTGGGCTTGGACACGTCGACTCCGGAATCGGTTCTCGTGAGCTTGGGGACTTCGGCCTTGGCCTTGGCCTTGGTGTTGGTGTTTGCGGGAACCACGACGCCACCCGACCTGGGCTTCGTCGACGATGCAGAAAGCTTTTTGCCCATTGTGACTGATGCCTCTCTTCTCCCGCGTGGGCTACTGACGTTTGACTTGGGAAGACAAGCCTCTCCCGTTCCTCTCCAACCGCAGCCTACTTATACCATCTCTTCCCCAGGCATCGCGACATACCCCGGCGAGTCCTTTCCATCAAGGTGTCGACGACGCATGTCAGTCCATCCCTCAAGACGAGCCATCCGGGTGCTGATGATGAATCTCGGACGCTCTACACGGGATTGGCTGGCGTGTTACCGCGCCGGTCATCGTGAATCGGCCGGCTCTTGATTGGACGAAAACACCTCAGACCGGGTCCACGATGCCCGTTCTCCCAGGAACATGTCCCCGGATTTGGAGATTGCGGCAGGGGACCGGGGACTAATTTCTCAGAGACCCTTGAGGACCTTGAGGGCTCGACCGGTGGTGATCTCGATAGTGAGTTGGCAGAGACGCTCGATAATGCCGGCAAGCGGACTGGATGGAGCGTGGGGGGGGGGGCCCTTGGACCTGGCCATCGGCACAGGTGAATGTCGAGACTGCGGATGATAGCGCGCATTCGGCTGGCAGTCTGGGAAACCTTGTTGATCAGTCATTTTCTTGACCGCACATTCAGAGAGGCGTATCTCTGGGGCACGTGTTGGACGTCTTGTTCGTGGAGGTGGATTTGCCTGCCGAGCATTTCGTACGAGGTCGTACGTGGTTCTTAGCAACGCATGCTACATCTAGGTCACGGCAATAAAGACTACCCGCGCTACGTGTGGTTTCGTAGCAGCCTCTTCGGTCCTAAAATTGGTGGGACAAGATGTTGTAATACCGAGAGGGCTTCGGGGGATGATGGTTGCGTTGAGTCCTCTCCTCTGACAAGCCAGTCCAGAAGTGCTGCTCAACAATGTCCCATTCATTGTCACCATGGCGTACGACGGGAGAATAGAGACTCATGAAGCGTGGCTAAGAGATTGACGTTGCCTTTGCAAGCACACCTGACGCAGCTACACTTGATTCTGAGCGCGGCCGGAGGATTTGCTGCTCACGTTGAGCACCAAGCAGCGTGGAGATTATTGAACAGTGACACACGTCAGGTTTCCAGATGAGCCTATGGGCTTGAACCACGTCATAAAACTCTGCTTTGGTGTTGTCTTCTCGAATCATTCTCACTCACGCCGGTAGTAAGATCGCTTTCTTGTGATGGAAAAGATGATGCCACGGGGTGTAACGTACAGCCTCCCGGGCAGAATGGCAGTCTCTGCCATCTCGGGTGTCTCGAATCATTGAACCTATGCCTCTGAAGACATCCGATATGACCCTGTGGCACTCAGTTGGATCAAGGCATGAGCATCTTGATCGATTCTTGAAACTGTCGTTGGCTTGCAACGTCACCACGGCGTCGTCAGGCCGCACCACTCACTTGCCTTTAAAGGGCGACAAGAAATACACTTACCAACGAGGTGTTTTCATTTATGGCGTAAGTAGTGTGTGGAAGGCCTGATAGTGGCGTCCGAAGACCGATGCGACCGGTTTGTTGATGGCAAAGAAGCCAGCAGATTACAAGCACACGGCATCGGGATGGACCGAAGATGCGCGAGGTAATAATAGAACCGGCCAAGACACAGCTGCTGAGCTACACGCATGCCTCTGATGGAAAGACGAGAAAGAAACGTCATCGTCGGGCGAGGAGACCACCAGGCGGTGGGTTCCAGGGATCCCATGCAATCCCAGTTTCATCGTCAACCCCGTGGCAGACAACCACGGCCTCCGTGAAGCACACAATCCCACCGGCGCGTTACCCCAGATACCACCAATCGCTACCACGCTGAAGGGTGGAATCAGATTACATTGGTCCGCAGAATGTTCTGCAAACCGTCTCTGCTCACCTTGCGACGCAAGCTGGCCCCTTGAACCGGCAATTGTTGCTCTCGCTGACGATGAGTTGGCCAAGAGTCGTCGTCGTGGACCTAGTGGCGATCGCGACTCGTCTCCGGTCGGCCGCGGTGCTGGTGACGAGTCCGCAGGGCCTTTGGACAACAAAGATGAGATTTAGTCTAGCTGCTGGGAGTCAAAAGACTGTCTACATCTTTGTAGAATCTATGTTTATGAGCCCAAGACGGTGCACTTGAGAGATTGGATGTGATGAGATGTCGCCAGGCGTTCGGGAATAACATCGTCGGTCCCATCGTCCCAGCGGCCACGATCCACTAAACATCTGCAGAATTCGTTTCCAACGGGCCTGGAAATGCTGGAAATACACCCCGACAAACTCCCACGTGAGCTCAAGGTCCAAGATGAGAAATGCCCTGCTTCTTTCTCTCTTCCCATCCTCCTCCGACCAGGCGGCTCTCTGGCGGAGTCTACCGGACATGAAAACCAAGACACGACGAACACCGATGGCCCAAAGATGGCAAAGGAAATGCAAGAAAATGGCAAAAGTGAACCACGAGTCGCACTTTGCTGGTTTCAGGCGCCGCCCGGCCAAGTGCCAAGCAAGCGCGTCAAACACGGCGCGAAGGGGGCACCTCCTGGCGAAGGCCATGCGATACGATGCGGTGCGATGTGATGCTGATGTTGATGCGGGTTGTTCAAGGTGACAGCGGCCGGGGGCCGTTTGAAACCATCCGAATCGGCCCCTGGCGCAGCCTGGAAGAGATATCGACTCGGACGAATGATAATATCACGATAATGTAGAGAAGAAGATGCTCGGACGCTTGTTGCCATGATGGACTCTGGTTCGGACGGTAGGGATCTTTCCCGTATCCATATCCTTGTCGCACCAGAGCAGAAGAGAGCAGCTCATCCCCGCCGAATCACTGCCCTGGACGTGTCCATCGCCAACCCCTGATTCTCACGATGCCCTGGGACACGTTTGATGTGAGCAAGGCCCTCCGTTAAGACACGGGGATGAGAGCTATAGCCCGTGGGCATGTCCGATTCTGTAAGAGCACATCATGAAGAGAGAAGTTTCAACCGGACTAGCTATGCGTTCCCAAGATAAGGCACCTAGTTGAGTGATAATATGAGGCGTCCTGATCCCCGACACAGCTTCGGCGCCTCATTTTGCCTTGTCGTCTGCTTCTCGATCCGTTGGTGTTCGAGGACTCGGCGGGCTTCAGTTTGTTTCTGTTATACATGAGGCGCTTGCGCTTCTTTTCCATGTCCGTTATTTGTTTCTAGACTTCCGCAGCTGTGCTGCCCTTTTATCCCATTCTTGGGTAACGCTGGTCGATTTCAATTGCATTTTTGTTCATCCGCTTTTTTATCGTGCTTGTTCGTGAAGCTATCGACAACTAGCTCGTGATGGACGGCACCACAACTTGGTTGACTTTCAGGTGAGTGACCATACACAACGTCCATCACACACTCCCACGAAATAACGGCGAGCTGACCATGACTTCATTGAAGACGGCGAAGGAGGAGGACCGGATACAAGTTTCCTGGCAGACCACGTCACACCCTGGTCCGCCACAACGTCGCGACCACACCGCGAGTCCGAGACGACCCTGAAGACGCAGACGGAGAACAGGGACTGGGCGACGAGCGGGAGGATGAGGAAGATGATCGGTCCGTCTTCAGACAGCAACGAAACGTAAGGAGGAGGGACGAAGACGAAGAAGAAGAAGAACCCAGGCCAGTGGATGGTGCACAGCAAGAAGAAGACGACTCGGACTCGGACGCTCCGGGACAGACATCGTCACCATCTTCCGATGCGAGCGACTCTGAGGAAGAGAAGCCCAGACCCAGCGCACCTCCACCGGCCGCAACACCACCGGTGCCTCCTCCGGCCATCTCGGCCCCGCCTCCGACATCGTCACTCCCGCCCGCCGCCGAACCACCACCGGCTGCTCTCAACCCGGTTCGTCCGTCTGCCGTCGTCAGCTTCCCCCCAGCTCGCGGGTTCATCACCATCGTTCCCGGAGCGCCGCCCGCACAGAATCCTCCTCAAGATCCGCCGCTGCAAGTTTCACCTCAACCGCCACCCTCTGCGACACCATCAGCTCCTCCAGTCTCGCCTTCTCCTCCTCCTCCTCCTCCT
>QAPF01000455.1:0-32390 GCA_004367935.1 Colletotrichum sidae | reverse complement strand
TTATATTTTAATATAATATTACTATTATTTCTAAATATAATCAGATATATAATAGTTATTTATAAAGTAATAGAAGAAGTATATAAGATCTATATATAATACTAGGTTTTAAATACTTTAAATATATATAGTAGCTTTTTTATAATATCTATCTATTAGTTCTTATTATAATTGGATATATATATCTATTAGAAATATTAGAATTAGATTAGATTCTTTAGACTTATTTCAATTAATAAAGAGATATATATTATAGAAATAGATGAGAAGCTTAGTATTTTTTAACTAATAATAATTATAATATACTACTAGCTTTAAATTAAAAAGAATAATAATAAGAATTTATGAGAATAGGTATAGTATAGAGTCTACTAGGTAGTTATATAGGATTATATAAAGCTTAACCACTCTATTTATACGTATTTAAACGCTTTATTCTAATTTAAATAAATTATATCTTTTAACAACGTATGTTCAGACTATATACTATATTATTTATTTATTATAATTATAAGCCTAGGAATATTTAATTACCCTCTAAACTACTCTTAAGTAATAAATATAAAAGAAATCTTTTTCAATCTATTATATTAGTTCTTTAACGAACTATTTAAAAATAATATATTTAACTATTAGTAGCTTTAATATAATAATAAAACTATCTAATAGTTTTAATTTTAACTATTAGTATATTATATTATAATTCTATATAACTAGTTAAGATATTTAGAAGTATATTAATTTAGATATTAAACTAGATTTTAATATATTAAAACTAATTAATCTACTTAATTTTAATAAATAGCTTATTTGAGAAAATATTACTCAATAGATGACTAAAGATATTAAACTTTTTACTTTTTTAATTAAAGGTATTTTTAATTACTATATAGTAGATCTTAAGTTTTAAGTAATTTAAGAATTTAATTATGAAGAGATGAAGAAATATTATGATATAATTTAGATATAAGTTGATATTATAGTTGATAATAACTTTCTGATACTTATTTAAATAAAACTACTTAATAATAATGATATCTCCCTTTAAGTTTTTCTAAGAGTTCTAAAATAGTAATACGCCTAGAATGATTTAATTATATAGTAATAAGTTAGAATAGAATATAAGAGAATCCTTAAAAAAACTAATTTGAATATCTCTAGTCTAGTATAATATAATAAGTAGTATACTATTTATTTTTAAGTAGTTATATATAATATTCCTAAAATCTAGGGAACTTTTATTATTAAAGAGTAACTTTAGGCGCTTAGTTGATATATTTCGCCTAGTTAGGCTACAACCTAGTATTAGAATATTATTAAGAGAGAAACTCTAAACTTAGATATTAATAATCTAACTAAATATAGAGAAATCTTTTTTATTTTATCTTATACTAATAAGGTCTTAATAAAAAGATGTAGTAAGATACTATCTATATTAGCTATTCTTATAGGAAAGTTAGATAAGGTGTCTTAATTAAAACTAAAATACCTATGTGATTTTAGGAGCTATTTATACCCTCTAGAGGACTATAGGCATATTGAATATACTATTATAGACTTATATACTAGATTCCTATATATTTAAATAATAATTACTATTTAAAATAATATTATAGATAGAGTAAATAACCTAGAGTTCTATATTCTCTATTAGAAACTAGTATTAAAAGGATAATTAAACTCTAAGGGATATATTAATAAAGTTAAAGAAGCGCCTTTAGATATTTTAAAAGTTAAAATAACTTTTTTAAATAGTAAGTCTAGTAGTAGTAGCTACTACTTTTCTAACTTAATATATATTAATATTAATTTATCCCTCTTTAAGAAGTTAATTAAAATCCCCCCTAGGATTTTTTTAACTATTTGAAGACTATACTTATTTTTAGTAAGTATAGTATTTAATAGTTATAGAGTAGTTTATATTACTAATTTAATAGATTTCTTTAAGAAGTTTAACTATTTGAAGACTATACTTATTTTTAGTAAGTATAGTATTTAATAGTTATAGAGTAGTTTATATTACTAATTTAATAGATTTCTTTAAGAAGGGATTTTTTAAGTTAAGTAATAGGATAGATATAGTTTAATATAGTTTAGCCGACTTCCTTATAGTTAGACGAGGTAGATAGGTAATTAAGAACATCTTTAACGGTCTAGATAGGAAGAATATACTAGACTTAATGTTAGATAATGTAACCTATATTGAAAACTTTTATACTAATATTATTTTAGAGGTTCTACTTTTCAACAAAACTAAAATCTAATATATAAGCTTTAATTATACTCTTAGATTTAGCTTAATTAATTAATTTATTATTATAAAGTAATTACTTAGAAAGTATAACCTTATATTCCTTAATTATAAGCTAGTTTTAAACTATCTTATAGTCTATTTAAGTAGTTTAGGTATTATTACAGAATCTCTAAGTATATTATTCTCTTAACTTTACCTGAAGATAGCTCTACTAGAAGTACGGTTAGATAATATATATATATAGTATTTTTAAATAGGATATTTTAAATAGAATACTCTTAAATATTTAGTTTTTAATATTTAGGGGGTAANATAGTTTATTCTTAATAAGTTATCCCTAGATAAACTTTAGAATTATATTTAGTTTACTTATTTTACTATATAATTCAAAATCTATTTAACTTTCCTAAAGCTTTTATAAGTAACTCCTAAGTATTTATTATTAAAGATGAATTTTTAAGTTTTCTCTTTATATTTATATTACTTAATAAAACTTATAATTCAATTTTTTAAATACTAAAAATGTTTAAAAGTTAGGTAAAATAATAGAGAGGTCTCTTGATATATAAGATTTAATAGGATATTAAAAGAGCTATAATAATAATTAATAAAGAAACTAATTATTAAATATAAGTAATAGAATAAAAAATTAATCTTAAGCTATCTCCTTCTTATACTAAAAAGCTAGTTAGAATGAGTAAATATACTAGAAAAAAACTAATTACCTAAGGAATAAAAATATAAGAAGTTATAGGACTACTATTTAAACTCTAGGTAGAGTTAATTCAAGTAGTAGTTATACTATATAATATATCTCTAAATATTTGAAATAACTAGAGATTACTATATAAGGTTAAAGAAGCCTAGTTTAAATAATATTTTTATTTAGAAAAGAACTAATTACTTAAAGAAGAAAAATACGAGAAGTTATAAGATTACTATTTGAATTCTAAATAGAATTAATTTAAATAATAATTATACTATATAATATATTTCTAAATATTTAAAATAACTAGAGATTACTATATAAGGTTAAAGAAGCCTAGTTTAAATAATATTTTTATTAATAGGTATTAAAGTATACTCTAAGCCCTTATTAAGACTTATAACCTTATTAGGGATGGATTTATACCTATAGATATTAAGCATACCTATTTAAGAAATACTATAAATAAAATGTTATAAAAAAGTTATTTAAGGTTAAACTTAGGGGATATATTAGATACCTAGTGGGTTATATTCTAAATATTTATAATTTCTATAAGATCTAGATCCCTATTTTCTAAAGGGTTATTATTATTTAAAATATTAAATTTAATAAGATAAAGTTCTATTTAAGATAGGATTTACACGAGGTGTTTATAAAAGAGGTTATAAAACTACTAGTTAAGTTAATTACTAAAAAAAATAAAAACCCTATTTTTAAAATATTTAGAGAGTTTAAAGTGGTAAGAATACTTAATAAAGGGGCTTTTTTTCTACTAGTTATCTTATTGGTACTAGAGGTAGCCTAAGATGTTAGGTTAAACCTGGAGTTAGTTTTAAAGATTAATAAAAAGGGTTTAATTATATTTAAACTAATATTTAAATTATTAGGATTAGTTTAGGATTCTAATTAAACTTAACTAGAAGAAGTAATTCTAGGTAGTAGTTAGAATTTAGGGAGTATGCTAATAATTAGAGAACTAGATAGTATGTTTAAAATAAGAGATCTAGTTAGTTAAGAGGGGATACCTATTTTAAATAAGAATAAAGGTGAATACTTTAGGACCCCTATTTAGCTAACTTAGGGAAGACTAAAATATAGTTCTAGATTTTAACTAATTAAGATAGTAAGTTTAACTACTTAGGAAATAAGCTAATAATATAGGAGTAGATAATAATAGTAATTTTAGCTAGAAATTAATATTAATAACTATATAATGCTTTTAAAAAAATATAATAGTAGTATTTTATACTTAATGGAGTAAGAATAGGATAGTTCTACTAGTATTTATTTACCTAATTAGTAATAGGGACTTAATTAAGATAGTTTTAACTTTTTAATAGTATTCTTTATTATTCAAAATATAGTATTGAAAAAGAAAGATCCTTCTATTAAGATTTAAATATATATTAATTAACTGATTGTACTACTGAAAACTTAGAAAGATATTACTAACCTATTAGAGTTATTATAAAAGTCTTTTATTAAAGTAGTAAGAGCTGAAATTACAAAACTAAAAGAGAAGGGTATTTAGTAAGAAATAGATCACTAGGATACTAAAATTAAACCCCTTCTTCTTAAATAAGTTTTTACTTATAAGATAGATATAGATAGTTATTTAGAGTAGTATAAGGTGAGGATTTATATATATAGAGATATGTAACCAGTCGATCCGTTATAAACCACATACATAACAGCTAGAGATAGATTCAAAGTTGTAGGGAAATACGCCGAGCTCAAATAAGCTTTTTACAAGCTTCAAGATACACCCCTTCTTTAGTACAAGGCCTTCTGTACTACTCTCAAGTCTTTAGGCCTTATGCTATGTCTAAAGGAACCTTATCTATTTAAGAATAAAAGTTTAAGTATCTATATCCTTTTCTATATAGATAATATCTTTCTCTTATACTATAAAGTAGTTAAAAAGAATGCTTTTAAGTTTATTATAGGTATAAAATATGCCTATAAACTTAAGGAATAAGGTCCCGTAGAGTATTTCTTAGGAGTTCGAGTAGTAAGAGATTGAAAATATTAGAAGATTTATTTGGTTTATAATATATATATTATTAAAATTACAGAACGCTTTAATCTTAAATATAGACTAACTCCTATAATACTACTTCTAGTAGTATTTTTTATTATAAATAGTAATTAAACTATACCTTAAGATATTTATATATATTAAATAAAAGTAGGTTTGATTCTTTATATATTAATTATAATATAACTAGATATCTTATTTATATACTTTCTATTTTTAAAATACCTTATAAATCCTTCTTAAGTATACTAAGATGTTATTAACTATATAATTTGGTATTTTTATAAGATAAGATTCTTAGTACTATAGTTTAGAAGTTTGGGGGGTGTTGATAAGATATTTTAGATATTCCTAATTACTAGAGATGCTTTTTTTATAGACTATAAAGAAACTCAAAGATCAAGTTATGGTTATATTATTTCTTTATTTGGAGGACTAATCTAATAGAAAGCTACTTAATAAAGTACTATTATAATATTAATAACTAAAGTAGAACTTTTTAGCTTTAAATATACCTCAAAAGAAGTAATAGTACTAAAGAGGTTATTTCGAGATGTTAAACTTAACCTTAAAGATATTTAGAGAATCTATTATAATAACTATTAAACTATTAGGCTAGTTATTTTAGATAGTGAGTATCTATTTATTAGGTTTTAATATATAGATATTTAATAAATATAGCTATACTAAGAATACTTAAAAAGGAGTTTTAAAGTAATCTATATATTTATAGATATAATACTAATAAATAGACTTATAAAAAACCTAACCTAAATAAAGTTCAAATAATTTAGAGTATTTCTCAATTTTATAGATCTATAAGTAATACTCTTAGGACTAGTTAAAATAGATAAATAAGCCTCCTAGAGTTATTCCTATCTACTTAAATAATATATATAAGTAATCCAGATTCCTAAAGTCTAACTATTTAATAAAACGACTTAGTAGTATTTATATAGAAAGTTAGAAAATAGTGGAATTCTTCAAGCTATTTATAAGGAATAAAGCTCTCTATTTAAGTTTATATCTAATTTAAGATAGACTATTCAAACTTAGAACTTTGAATAAATAGGTGAGACGTAGTAAGTAGTATGTAAAAATCGACTTAGGGAAGTATAGAAAATTAATTATATCTTCTAAAAAAGGGAGTTAAAATAGGTACTTATTTAAGAGATAGGGGAAACCTATTAAAACTAGTTATTAGAATATTAAAATTAAGATTCTAGTTTCTAAAGTTATTAAGAACTACTTGAAATCTAAAATTTTAATCTCTAAATCCTCTAATAACTAGTTAAAATATAGACCTTTAGTTAATAAGAAACCTAGTTAAAATAACTAAAATACTAGAAATAGGACTAATAGTAAAAGGCTGAGTAGGTAGTAATACTTAAGATAGTTGAATAATAATAGGTTATATAATAACTAGAGTTCTAATAGTAGATTTAGAAATACTTCTATTCTTAAAGAAGGTTGATTCGAATTTTTTCTATTAGTTAGATTAAAACTCTAGTTAAAATAACTTCCTCACCTCACCAACCTTCTTACTTCTTAACTATAAAAAGTTAGATTTAAAACTAAAATATAAGTTAAATTATATACCTTATTATTATTAGAAATCTAAATAATAATAAGAAACTTCTTAAAACTTTTATAAATTCTATTAGAAATAAGAATATAAGAACCCCTTAAGTTAGTTTTATATTAATAATAATAGTTAGAAGGTGAATCTTAGCTACTAATTCTAATAGTATAAAGATAACCTTTATAAGAAAGTATAAAATTTAAGTAATAAATAATGTAGGGAATAGTTTGAATAGGCTAAGTATTACTAATAATCTTTATCTTAAGGAGTTAAATATCATATTCCTCTATAGTCTTATTTAAGTTACCTTTTTTAGAAGGAGTAGACTTTATTAGAATATACTTAGCGATAATAGACTTCTTATTTAGATTAGCTAATTAATATTTAATATTCTTAAGTTAGTATTTAAAGTTATTTATTTTAGAAGAAGCCTCCTAATTTCTAATTTAGGTGGATTTCCTTATAAATTTAGATATAGTTTTAATATATTTTTTTAGACGTTTAATAAAATTATCAATATTATCTTCTTTATTTTTAATATTACTAATAATAGGTTCGATCTCCTTTTTATCCTCTTTAGTAACTAGAAGATTACTAGTTAGATCGTCTTCTTTATCTTTAGAGGGTAGAAATAAGATAAGAACTTTTTTAAGATATCTTTAGGGGTATTTAACTCTAGCTAGCTTTTTTATTATAATAATAATCTTTTTTAAAATACTAATTTTAGTACTACTAGTCTTAGGTATTTTAGAAATTTGAGGTAAAGGTGAAAATATTAGGTGTTCTAGTAACTCAGGAAACTTAGCAAAATATAACTAAGTAAATAATTTAAATTAATTTACCTTAATTTCGTATTATTACTTAAACGTTAAGTCTACCTTAACTAGATAAGTACTTTTAGTATTAGTAATCTAATTTTGGATTTTGAAAATTGAGTAGTTATAAATGAAATTAATAAGGTTGATAAGAGTATTAATACTTAAAAAAATAAAAGAAAAATAGTAATTTTAGATTTAATCGAACGATATATAATCTAAAAGAAGTCTCTAAACAAAATAAGCTTCCTAAAAAGAATAAAGGAAAGTATTTCGAATAGGGGATGTGTTGTTAATAATAGAGTAAGGATAAAAAACGCTAATTACAATCTCGAAGTATGATTTCTAAATATTTTTTAAATTAGGGTTAGTAAGTATTCCCTTAAGCTTAGGGATAAATAAAGAAAAAACTAGTATAGGATCTTTTGTTAAGATGTTTAAGTTGAAGTGTGTTAAGAGATTAATAGTAATATTAAATAGATTGTTATTAACTACTTGAACTTTAGTAGAGTTAGATTATAATTAGAATATTAGTAATAACTAAAAATTAGTATAGTATTAGAAGTTAATATATAGAAGCTATTTTATTGATATATACTACTAATAAATATAAGAGGGTAACTATTAAAAATGTTGATATATGAGGGGGAGAAAGAAATTAGTAAATAAAAGAATAATAAAGTGTGTTTATAGTATTTGAAAAATCAAATAAATAATAATTTTAAAAGGAGCTAACTAGTTATTCTTACTAAAAATAAAATAAAAGATAGTTAAATATATAATAGATTATAATAAGTTTGTTATAATAAAAGATTTCTTTTATTTAAACGTTTTAAAAGTGTATTTTAGGAATATTTACTTATTTTTATTTATAATAGTATGCTATTTGGAACGGTTTATAAGGTATGAGGTTATCTCTAGTAGCTCTACTGCTAGGGAGGTATGTGAGAATAAGTATAGTATAGAGTCTGCTAGGTAGTTATATAGGGATTATATAAGACCTAATTGCTCTATTTATACGCGTTCGAGCGCTTCATTCTAGTTTGAATAGATCATACCTTTCAACAACCTACATTCAGACCACATACCGTGTTATTTGTTCATCACAATATTCAAATTAAACTCCTCTAGCTAACTATTAATACATAATTCTAGAAGTAGAAAGAAAACCAAGAAAACATAATTTCAAGTATAAAATAAGAAGCTTTAGATATCTTACTTAATATTATAAAGTTTTTTATTTTATATACTAATCTTATTAGCTATATATAAGATATTACTTCTAAGTATACTTTTACTCTCCTTTAGATTATTTTACTATACTTTCAGATATATATTACTACTCTAAAAGAAAAGACTAATAATAATAATTATAATTAGATATCTATAATTAATAATATAACCTTAAATAGATAAAATAAGTTTAAAAAGTATATTAATATACTTTTTAAATTAAATTCTTTTTAAATTTATAGTATTACTACTCTTTTAACTCTAATTCCTAATACTTTAATCTCCTAGATATAAAATATCTAGTTTAACTTTAATTAAACTTTTAGACTTTTTACAAACACTAAAACTCTTTAATAACAATTTGAATAAGATTTCATCAAAATTTATACTAACTAATACTATTTAAAAACCTAGTAAATTATCTAACAAACTACTAGTAATCAACCTTAAAACTTATTTAGCCTTATATAGGTAATACAGTCTAATAGTCTAACAAAAAAAGTATTTATAATAATTTATTATAATAATCAAATATACTAAATATCTATAGGGTTCTTAATTAAAAACATAATAAACCCAGGATATTTATAATAAATACTTCAATATAAGTATATTTATTTTATTTATTAAATTATTAGAATATTTCTAATTACTATTATAGTTATACTTACTAGTAAAACAGCTCAAGCTTTTTAGTTAAAACTAGATTGTAGCTATCCTTAGTTTAAAAGTATTTATATTATAACTATAAATTATCTCTATATTTAAATAACTTCTATTCTTCTTAAATATTTATTTAACTTAATATATAATATTTACTACTATTCCTAATTTAACTTCTTAACTAAGACAATTTTTAAACTCCTTACTATTAAAGTTAAATAGTTAAAAAAAACCTAACTATTCTATTCTTAATTAGAAGAAATACTTAATAAAAACGATAAAGCTATTAAAATAACTAAAGAATACTAATATACTATGACAATTTTTAAACTCCTTACTATTAAAGTTAAATAGTTAAAAAAAACCTAACTATTCTATTCTTAATTAGAAGAAATACCTAATAAAGAAGATAAAGCTATTAAGGTAACTAAAGAATACTAGTATACTATCTATACTACTTTTAACTATAGTTCTCTTTTAGATAAAGTAAAAATAAAGAATTACCTTCATACTTATTAATTACTTACTAATTCTTTAATTAAAGTTCTCCTTAAGGAGAATTTCTATAAAAATAGAATTAGTATTATTTCTAATAGAGATATAATTAATAATAATAACCTTAATAATAATAATAAATTCAATTAATTTAATACTTAAGCTTTTAAAAAGAACTTTACTCCCCTTCTAGATTTCCCCTTTTTATTAAATCTTAAGAATATTCTATTAGGAGATAATTCTATTAAGCCTTCTTCTAAAATATCTTATTATAATAATAATAAGAGTTTTTAAAATTAAATAAGATTAGGGAAAAAAAAGAAAACTATAACCTTAAAAATAACTAGTTAGTAGCTTTTATAATAATTATTTATATCTATTTCTATTTAGACTATAATAATTACTACTATCCTAACTATTATTTTACTTCTTATTCTAAAATAAATTTCTTCTTTTTATTTTTCAAAAGTACTTCTATAGGTAATATTAGGTTACCTAGTATTACCTAATTTATAAAATAGGTAGTTGTGGGTAACCCATTATTACCCATAGGTAGCATTACCTTTTTACCCATACCCATATCCTACCCATAGACCCAATAGGTACCCACTACTACCCATGGGCTCTAAGAAGTATTACCCAGCTGGGTACCCATGGGTAATTTCCAAGCCTACCAAGGATTTATCTTCAGTGGGGTTGTGAATCGAGATTTGATCGCGATTCTTGGTAAAGGGCTCTGCGACTGGCTCCCATGAGTGAGTATCGGTGTCGAGTGTCGCCTGTTCCGGCGTTGCGAGCACCCACCGATCAGGGTGGTCTTTGGAGGCCATGGGACGATATCCATCGACGAACAACATTCTCGCCGGAAATTTCTCCATGCTCTGAAGAATAACCTTGGTTCGTTCCTGCAGATGGGGCAATTTCTGAATTTCAGATGCTTTGAAGTCGGTCAGGTTGGCCAGCACCACATGGATGTCGTCGGTCTTCGTAGTCGAGCGCTTTGAGAGGGTCGCCCACATCGAAATGAAATGTTTCGAAGCCTCAGTTTCTTCCAACCTTGTTCGACTGTACCGTATTTCTAGCCCTGTAGCATTCAACTTTGATTGCATTCTGCAGGCATGCTGTAACTCATGACGCAGTATTTCTCTTCCAAAGCTGTCGTCAGCTATTTTCCACCAACCTGTATTTGAAGACGCCAAACCCAGTCGACAGCGTTGTATGTCGAATTGGGTGCGAACCCCGCTGGTCGTCCTCCAAGCAGTGGAATCCCGAGGGAAGGAAAACTTGTGTGACCACCAACTCATGTTGACGCAACGATCGCCAAATTGAAATGCGCAACGCTTCGACAACATGCCTTCCTGCAAGGTCCAGCATCTGCTGTTCCATTTGGATGCCAGACATCTTGCCAACAGTGCCTCGTAAGGCTCATGTGACTTTTCAAACTGCAGAAGCTCGTCGTCCAAGACAAGGGTAGCTTCGGCGGCAGAGTAGATGAAGGCCATCAGGTTGATGGCCTTCATTCGTAATCCATGGTGTTCTTGGCTCACAGGAATGCAGAGTGAATCCATCCAGAGAACCACCTTCTGTTCCTTTGATGATCTGGTTCGCTTCCCAACGCCATTAGGCTTGGAAATCCGATGCTGTATAGTGAGCTTCTGGAAAAGGCGTGTTAATTGACAGCGGGGTAGCGCATTCCCTTTGTTGTTGCCTAACCCATCAACCCAAACGTGCGAGATGGCCGTATAGCTCTGTTCCGGGACCAAAGGTATGACGTCCATCACGAGATTCCCCTCGGCATCTTTCGTCATGGAGATGAGCGGGACTTCCTGCTTCTCCAGTAGAGCCACTACCTTGTGCTCGTCGACCCCCAAGAACTCACAACGGCAATCTTCTTCAGTATGTCTTGTCGTGTATCCACCCACTGTATTGTACGCTGCGCAAGCCGACCTTGTACATCGACTGTGTGATATCCCTCTTCGCTCTTTCCTCGTAATCCCTGATAAGTAGTATGTGACCATATAGGATCTGTAGCATTCGAGATTGTACACCTGGTGTTCGCACCAGCCGTTGCTGATCATGCGCTTCAGTAGCATCGATGTGATCGCGGGACCAGAACTGGAGAAGACTCCTTGGAGTGAGTCGGGTCCAAGGCGTCGGTAGGACGAGAGATAGCCGCCTCTGATCACACCTGTCCATTTCGCCCAAGTAAGGTAGCTGGCTAGAAACTCGCAGAGTACTGCAACCGAGAGATAGACGGATAAGAGTGATTCGTCGCCTTGATGGATCTGGCGCGAGAAATTCCGACATGCAACGGCTGCGTAACACACTCGCGTTTTCAGTTCTTTGATCGAAACGGGGCATTTGCCACGGCGCAGCTGACTGTTCAGTCGAGCAATCAGACCTGTGACAGGCGAAGCGTCAATGATGTCGCGGGGTTCGTCGTCCACCATGCCCTGCCGAACAAAAGAGGAACGAGGCAGAGGTTCGTCCGTCAGTTTATCGATCATTCCGAAGAAAATCCATTCCTGAACGAGTGCGACATGCTGGTGATTCACTGTCTTGCTGACGTCGCTGGTTGTCAGCCCATGACGTTCCGGAAACGTCCCAAAGTCGCCATCGTCAAGCTGATATCCAGGCAAATACGGGACTGAAATTGGCGGGACCACAGTGTTTGGGGGATACGGAAGGTAGTCCATCGCAACCTCGGCAGGAGGAGTCAGTCAAGTCGAGAACAGTAATGGCGAGAATCGTTGACTGTTTCTTCGTCATGCCCAAGATTTGCGGCTGCTCCTTATTAAGTCGCTCAAGGCGAACAACAGCCCCCAACCAATATGCAAGCACGACCCCTCCCTTCCTGCATACGAGATCATTCTTGGAGCTTGACAACCGCATGGCAGTGTTTCTTTCCTTCGCCCACAGCAAGTCGCTTCGAAGCCTCGCGGAACTACAGCCCAGTCAAATTGTCTATCTGCGTAAGCGCTAGGTAAAGATGGCTGAGACCGAAGTGGTGTGTAGACAAACATGCCATCGCTATTCGCCGCCTGATTTCAGCTCTGCATAGATGACGTGTGTGCAGCTCGCTGCCTAGAAGTCGTTCGCATTCGGCGGGCGCGGTACTTTTCCGTCGTTTTCCTCGGAGGTCACAACTCATTCATCGTGTTGTTTATTTGAACCTCGAAAAGATTGCAGGTTACTCAATGCGTCACGTCCAGCAAGAACTCACAGTTTGTGAAGCAGGAAGCGATGACGGGACAGCGAATATGATGTCTCGCATGATGGACCGCATACGGTCGACAGCGGTTATTCTATGTAAGAGAAGGGTTTTAGTCAGCTCATAGAGACGATCGGTTTCCATCCTAACGTCCTTCTGTACGACAGAAGGGTTCAGTTCAGCTTATGGATATGACTGGTTTTCGACCCGATGTTCTTTTTCCACGTAAAACACTCAAGTTGGCAATGACTTTCTAGTCCCACAACTGCTGATGCTTAAGACTCCGAGCTTGGTTCCAGTTATTGTGGACCAACAAGTTCTATTGCTGATAAGTTCAGCTTTAATTTACCTTCCGTAAAATTATACCATGTATACTTTCCGTTCTTTGAGAAGGTCCGTCGTTCTGATAACGTGGTTGCTGTAGGGGACCATAGCTGCCGTAAGCACATGTTCATGGGGACGCAAAATGCTCGAGGTATCTAATGATGATGATTCAACTGCACCTATACAGGAGGGTATTTATTGCCTTTGCGTCAAAGCCGTCGTTTATAATGACTCGTGCGTCCCTTCGGCACCGGCCGTCCGCCATTCCCCAGGGTCCCTAGCCACACCGAGGCATGACTTTTAACGACATCAGACTGTTTTCGAAGACCGCCAAAACTATTCCCAGTCCTTTTCAACCCTCCAAGCGTCGCTGGGATGTAATCCAGCTGCTCCAAAATCGCAATCCCGGTGTCCCCATTTCTCACTGAAGACCTTCCTACCAGCTTCGGTCATGATGTCTATCCCTCTTTGGAAGCCACTGGCGTCGTAATAGTACGGCTCACTTGTGTCTCCTCCTTTCTGGCCCATCTGCCAGGTGTTACGCTCTCGGTCGGCGTGTTTGTGATTAAACATGTCCATGCTGATGCGATGGAGTCGCTTGAAAGATGGGAGCGGATCAACAACCCTACTGGCGATGTCTCCAGCGCCGTCTCCGGTCTTTGGCAGATGTGCTGGGCCCGCCTCCTGAAGACCGCGAGTAGAGTTCTTGTCTTCGTCTTCCTTCCTCGGGCTACCCAGGACCTTGGTCGGTGGAGGGTTGGGGTCTGTAAAGCCAAAGTCGTCGGGCACTTCCTGCTCTCGGTATAGTATGCGGAGGTCATCCAGAACTGACGCAACATCTTGGATAATGCCGGCTTTGGCGTCGTTCATGCTGTACCCCGCCTCTTCTAGCCGCCAGTGCATGTCGCAGTCCGTCATGTAGTACGGGATGAAGGTATCAAAGCCACCAACATCCTCGTACGCCTCGGGGTTCACCAAGGCGAGGTGATCGTAGGCGAAGAACCTGGCACCCCACCGCTCGTCCGTATGGAGGGTGTGATTGAGCTCTCGCACTGCGAGGTCGTAGATGGTTTGGTAGTCAGGAGCATTGACTGGACCCGAAACTCCGTCTACTCCCTCTTCCAGTGACAGTACCAACGAGTCCATGTGGCTCCAGAAGTAGTACGGCCACTTCTTTTCCTTGCTCAGCGAGACAAAAAAGTTTTGAAGTTGAGCGAAGTTCATCAGCACCGGCGTACGGATGACGTTGACACCAACCAATTGAAGCTGAGTATGGTTGAGATAGAGGGGGTTCTGGAGCGAAAGCCGCCCTTTCGCGTTGGACTCATGAACTCCTGTGTTCTCGATAACGTAGATCTGGTTGGCAGGCCATCCGGCCGTGACGTATCCGACAACGGTTTGCAGCAGCAGCGGCCAGCTGCGCGTGAAACCAATCAGTAGTGGCGGTGCCACAGGCAGATTGTAGTTGCTGTACACATTCGGTGCCTTCGGTTTGTTCCACGGCGGAATCGGAGGCGGGGCCGAGCTCATGAGCATCGGAAATGGGTCCTTGACGAGAGGCGGCGACCAAGTTGGCTGAGGTTTGTACTTTGGTCTCGAGGGAGGGTGTTCAGAAGGCGCTTTGAAGGAGGCTCCGCGTGCGGCTTTGGAGATGTCGGAGCTGAAGAAGAGCGAAACAAGGCCGAGGGCTATGACGAGAGGGATGAGTCTGAAGATTAACCTGGAAGCCATCATCGGCCGGAGCCGATGTGCCACCGTCGAAAGCATGCTTTTGGCGAGTGTGGGATTGGTTTTCGATATCGAAGAAGTTGAATCGGAGGGCCTGGCGAAGAAACAGATGCTGAAATAATGATGGCAATGGTCCACCAGGGGAAAAAGCGAAGCTGGCCGCTTCCGCAGAGCGATGAGCAAAGGACTGTCGTACTTTCCGAGAAGCAAACCATCCAAGCTATATCACGAGCCTTTCGTTCTTCCCTGCCGCCAGCCTGGAGCTAGTTATGTTCGTCGACGGTCGTGGCCCAGTCCTTCCTCCTGTGTGTCACTTCAGCAATGGCACAAACACGTCGTTCTTTCTTCGCCAAAGTTCCACAACAGCTCGTGCTTGAATGCCCTCTTTCCCAGTCGATTCATTGAATGTCGTTTATCTCCCAATTTCTCTGGCCACGCGACCTCAATAGCCGGGGTTAGCGCTCTCGATAGGCTGGGTGGTTTGTGGACGGTGAATCACAACAACGCTGAGATCGCACAGTATCCGGACGAGCGCCCACCCAAGCTTTACCATCTGACAAGTCCATGCCTAGATTTTAAATCAAGGAAAAGCTCGACCTTGGCTTCGAATTCTGTGGAGCTCGCAGCTCGTTAGACGGCTCGGCCCATGTAAAGTTCCTGTCCAAAGGTCTAAGCCCACCACCCCTATCGAACGTAACCGGGCTGACACCACTACCCACAAAGAAGAGGATTTCTACACGCACCAGTGCCTTGTAGCGAAACAGGTTACATTAATTTAAGGCCCAAAAAGGGTCCTTAATACCATATACATGAACGTCATACTCTTTCAACAGCTTCCATTACTAGCAGTGTAATATTGACTTACATAAATGCTTGATAGACAAACAACTATAGGTTCCTCTACTATACCATACGTAGATACCGCTTTAGCTTAGCGATATCTACCTCATCATTACCCAAGGAGGTAAGATGGGGAAATAATCGAAAAACCAGCCTCTACAGATACGCCCATACGTGGTCACTAGGGTCAAGACCAAGCGAATAATCGGGCCAGACTGCCACGCTGATGCCACGGAGGAAATAGCCAGGGTGGAGCTCGCAGCTCGTTAGACGCCTCGGCTCACGTACCTCTGAGCTCACACCCAGCGCTAAGCTCCGATTATCCGCAGTCACATCAGATGTTTGAAAGACAGCAAAGCCACGCCTTCTAATTAGCGGCGAGACGGCTGTGCCCAGGCATCCAATGAGCTTGATAGTCTCTGGCGGTGCTTTGACGGGCCATGATCGACCTAGCTAGCCCTCAAGCCTCTGCAGCCGTCATTGACTCATCCGACCAGCGCTACCGTCCACGTCCGGATTTAGAGCAAAGAGATCTCGATGACAGCTAGACTGGTTGAATTATTAAGACTCTTACATATTCTGGCACGCTGCAGACAGCAATGTGTGGTAGCACTGCGAAATCTCAGGTCCCAAGAGAAGCTAGAACAAATCGGAGGTTGAAGAAGGTTCCTCAACAAGGGAAGAGATGTCATGTAGCGGTATCCTTGCGCCCCAGTAGGTTTTGTATCTGCTGCAGCTGCGCCTCGTACAGTGTAATTGCCGGCCTTGCGTAGACCTCAAAGATGCATATGAGAGACGGCGATCAATCAAAACTCTCGTCGGCGACTCCTTCGGGACCCCTACATCAACACGCGCTGCGGTTCTCACAAGAGTCAACCTTGGCAGACTGCCCGTGAGCTTTGAGCTTTACGAAGCATGCTTCTGTTCCTCATTGGCAGCTGGTTAATCAAACGACATTCCATGCCTACAACCGGCTAATGCTGCGATCACTCTACATGACATGAACGTTAAACATCGTCGTCTAACTCGTCGAGCTGTCGTCCAGCTCGGCAAAGGGATCGTAGTCAGCCTCCATCATGGCCCTCTGCACAACTCTTCTCCTCACACCTTGGTTCCCACCATCAAAGATGGGTAGCACCGCAGCCTCCTGTACCAACCTCGCAAAGGGATACCTGCTGGTGTACGACTCTCTGTCTCTCCGTCAGCCAACAACAGTCATCCACAAAGTCACGTCATGGTTGCGTATACTCACATTCCCACTACCCGCATAGCCTCCGCAACACCCTTGACAGCAGCCTCCGACCCGTAAATCTTGGCTTGTGAACACAGCTCCACGGCGTTCTTCTCTCCACGATCCAGCGCGCTCGCTGCCCTCCACGCGAGAAGTCTCGCCGTGTCGATTCTCGTCTTGAGCGAAACGAGCAGATCCGCCGCAGACTGCCTCTCCGCAACCTTGACCCTGCCCCCTCTGCTGTCATCCTTTGCAAACTTCAGCGCAGCCAAGAAGGCGGTCCGCATGATCCCTGCCCCCATGGATCCAACCATGGCCCCCGTCCCGTATCGACGGCCCTGACAGCATCCTGTCCGCGAGCCAGCGTGTACATCTCCGGCACCCGGAGATTCCTGAACGCGACGCGAGGTCCGCAGTGCACCGTGAAGCCGGGCGTCTCTCGATACTCCACCACGCCGAAAGCCCCCTCCGGATTCTCGTCGATCACCGACCTGGGCACCGCCAGCAACACCGCCCCGTCCACCGGCTTCTCCGCGTCGGCTGCGGCATCTCGACAGAAAACAACTTGCAAATCCGCTCCGTTCCCATCCCACCCAGCCCCGTTGCCCGCCCAGATCTTCTCCCCATTCACCACCCAGCACCCATCCTCACCGTCGAATCTCGCCGTCGTCTGCACGCCCATCCCACCCACCTCCATGAAATTCGCCGTGCCCCCGGGCTCAGACCACTGAAGCGCCGCCAGCGGGGCCCCCTCGGCCTTCAAAAACGGCCCAACAAGCTTCCTTTGCAACTCCGCCCCCGCCCCGGAGAACACCACCGGCATGAGTCCCAGACTGATGGTGAGGATATTCAGCGCCACGCCGGGCTCCTCGGCGAACAACTCCTTCGTGACCAGCGCCGCCTCGAGCAGCGTGCCGCCCGTGCCGCCGAGGTGCGGCGGCACGAGCGACTTGACGACCCCGGCAGTCGTTGCCTTTTCGAAAAGGTGCCTGGTCGAGAGGAAGCGCGATTTTCCGTCGTTCGGGAGCTTCGTGTAGGCGTCGTAGGCGCCGCGGAGGACCTGCGAGGCAAAGGTTGCCGCGTTGTCGCGCGCGGCGCGTTGAGAGCTGGAGAGGGTGAAGTCGATCATGATCAGTGACGCACTGCAACCGAGTGAGAAAGTGAGATGCTTGTCGAAGTGTTTGACGGAGCAGATGCTGGATCTGTGTTGTCTTATACGTGGTGAGACGGGCTGACCACCGCGGGGCGGGCCCATGTCGAACGCTCGCCCGGCTTCCTGGCGATCCCAGGTTGCGATATGTCTGCATCTTTGGTGCTTTTGGTGGAAACGACCCTCATCATTGATGAGAACTGCGGAGCTGACATGTCCGCGCTACTCATCTTACCCTATTACCAGCACAATCATGCAGGTGGCTCGGGTCTGTAACCTTCACATTTCCGTATGAGTGACGATCGAGTTTGCCCAAAACAACTCCGAAGAAGGGTATCATAACTAGAATTATCACTAATCTATCAGAAGGATGTCTATTCATACATGTAACACAACGGTGTCCCTCCCGAGGTGTTCATCAAGTCCTTGATCTTGACCGGTTTCGCCAGCGGCGTCAGATCAATCGCGTCTTCGACACTGCCGTTCCGAGTTTTCGGCACGTTTTGAAACGTCAGCGTTCCCGACACCCCCTGCCGTTTCTCAAAGTCGAGGTTCTGCCAGACCCAATATAGACGGTCAATCTGCGCCTGGTGAAGCCAGAACGCTGGGTCGCCTGGCGCAATCGTTTCGTCGGCGCCCGGATCACCGCCGATAATGAGCTGGCCTCCCATGTTGACGCCGAGTGTGTTTGGAAAGGAGCGATCGTCGCCTTGTAGCAAGGCGGCAAAGTTTTTGATGTTGTTGGAGTTGGTGATGAGGGTTGTCGTGTTGCGGAAGGAGTTGTACGTTGACGCCACGTAGGCGTTCAGATCTCTTTTCAGACACCTGGGGAGATCGAGTAGTGGTTGCGACACGTTGAATGGCTTGTCGGTCCCGTATTGCAATAACCGCGATGGCCCCATGTGAACCGTCATGTTGGAGAAGGGGCCTCTCTGGATGCAGCCGCCTCCCGTGCCTGATTTGAGAAAGATGATGTTTTTGGTAAAAGGTTGTCGGATGCGAAAGCCGTCGTGGCGTATAGGTGCGCCGTCGCTGCCGAGAGACGTCTCCGAGCCGTCGAATACCGGAGACGCGGCTGGGTTCTGTGTGTCGAGACCCCATTCCCAGTACGGTAGTGCGCCTACTCTTCTCAGGTCTCGTATCATGACTTGCTCTGCAGTGGACATACCTTTAAAGCCACACTCGGTCCTCAGCTTGTCCTCAAACGTGGCAAGATAGTATCTGTGAAAGGCGAAAAACGAGGCCTAGTGACGTTCAGTTCGACGGCTCTGAACGATGCTCAAGAGGGACAACTTACGGTAAGATGGGCATTTCTAAAGTTCAAAAAATGAACGGCCACGAAGTCGTCGTACAGAGACTTCGACATGGGAATCCTTTTCCGGTCGGTCACTGGCGGTTTCAGCATGAGGCACTGCACCGCAGCAATGAACGACTTCCGGTCGGCTGGTGAGAGACTTCGCCTGCTAATTGTGAGCATGGGCCTCGAGCTGCGGCCGAGACGCAGTTCGGTCGTTTACACACCATTCTTTTCGGAACAACATTGCTCTCCCTTGGCAGCCACCTCTCGGAGCTGACCCATTCCCGTTTCCGGGAATTATGCCGTTGATCGGAGCGGCACCATTCGTCGGGATCGTGCCATTCGGTGGACCCGATGGTGTCGGCCGGCCGTTGGTTTTCCGAGCGTTGATCAAAGCCATCCTGCTCAACTCGGCCAACGCCTTCCCGCTATCGACATCTTTCTGAGAAAATACCAGTTTCGGTGGCGTTGCCGGTGGTTTCGGTGCTGGTGCGGTCGGTGGAATTGCTGGTACTGGCGCAGGCCGGGGTGCTGGTCGGGGCGCCGCTGATGGGGCCACTGGGGGCGGGGGCGCGACCGGCAGAGGAGCAGCTGGAGGGGGCGCAACGGGCGGGGGCGCCGGCGGTGCTGCCGGTGGTGGAGCAACAGGCGGAGGCGCAACGGGTGGTGGGGCGACTGGCGGTGGAGCTACTGGCGGTGGAGCTACTGGCGGCGGAGCTGCCGGTGGTGGTCTTGCCGGTGGTGGTGGTCTTGCCGGTGGCGGTGGTCTTGCCGGAGGTGGTCTTGGAGGCATCATGGGTGGGAACAACGGCTGCAATAACGGTGGGATCTTTTTCGGCTTCCTGTGATGACCTGAAGTAGAGGAAAAGAGCGTGAGAAAAACACATAGCACCCCCAAATACCACGTCCAGCGCGAAACGGGAGCCATGGTGACAACAAGAATGACCAAACGCAACAAGACGATTCTGTGAAAGAGGGAAAAAACGTCTTCACCCCCAAACCTTCAAGCTGGCGCGGGGCCAGCGACGATATAAACAACAACGTTTGTTTAGTTGCGTCGAAGCGCAGATCCATGGAACCAGGTGGTTTCACCAACACACTGTGACAGGATTAGAGTGTAGAACACACCCTGACCCCATGAGACAGAGGCTATTTGTGCATGGATGGGTGGATGACCGCGTCAAACTCGAAGGCGGGAGACGTCCAGTGTATCTATTGGGCCCAACGTGCCTCGGAGGGTTCGCGAATATCCGTTAAACTTTGGACTTGTTGAACGAGTGGCCGTGCAGTCACACACTGACGGGCCTGTCACTGTCAGCTCAGCGGTTGCATATTCGTCTCGCGTAGCCAGCGTGGGTGTGTGCCGTTCAGCCGATGACGAACGAGAAATGAGAAGACGAACAGCCTCTTGGACCCCTTGGAAAATGTCTGCCTGGCACCGACGATGGAGGTCGGCAAGACCACCACGGCCTCGACTCTTGGGCGACATCTATTCAATCCTACCGCAAACACACACACACACACACACACACACACACACACAAACGGCATTTTGGTAGTATGTGCTGTCTTGCGAAGCTCCTTACCGGTGCCAGAACTTGACCGAGGCTGAGGCGTGGAAGCTCATCGGCTGCAGGGCGGAATCAAGCCGACTCCAGGTCCTCAAGAACTGCTGCCGTGGCAAAGAAAGCTTGGGAAGAGTATGAGCCCCGGAATAGTAACAGGCACCTTGAGTGAGAGGCTGCTGAAGGTGGACACACACTCCGCCCATCGAGGCCCAAAGCTGGATGCCCGACGCACCTGCCCGCCGGAACCCAATCATTTGCGACCAACTCTGAAGTGGCAGATGGGCAGAGTTTGCAGCACAGAACGAGGACCGTCATTCTTGGTCAAGGCGGTCGCCTCTCTGGTCGCCTCTCTGGTCGCCTCTCTGGTCGCTCTCGGGATCGAATGCATGGAAGACTTCGAGAAGCCATTGTGTCCGAGCTATCAGGAATTCCTCGTGTCGATGCCGTGTGGGGAGAGCAAGCTGCGTCATGAGCGGGAAAAGACTGGTTGATCCGAGCGAAGCCAAGGCCGTCGTGTAAGCAGTGCATTGCTGTGGGCTTACAAAGACACACTAGCCACACTCTGGGAGCTTAAAAGAAAGCAACCACGCCACTAAGAGTACCTCGGTAATAGGGGCAATTTATGCTTCTCTGCGCCTCAGAGATCAATCGAAGTGGCAGCGGTCTAACCCTAACAGTCAGCTTGTATTCCGTACGGTAAATGCCGGTCGAAGTTTAGGAGGCTGAAAGTAGGGACTGAAATGCAGCAGGGATGGTTCATCCTTCGTTCGCATCCTCTTGCGATGCGATGCGGTGGAAATTGCTACCCATCAAGGTGCACATGAAGAGAATTATCGTCGAACAGCAATCCTCCAAGATTACTTCGATCCGGCGAGTTCACGCAGCAGCGAGACTTCTGGATCCTTCTAAGAGTCACCGACTTGTCGTGTCACTGAGCTGTCGTAATATTGAAGTGCATCGCCGCCTAAAGGACGCTATCAACGATGAATCATGCCGCATCACCAAGCTGTTGAGTCACCTCGCGCGCTGCACGGGCCACATCATCGCCTTCTGGACCCACCACCGATTAGATAAAAAAATCAATGTCCCACGCTTGACGAGATGGAGGGGCACAACACCTAGAGGAGGGGCAGACACATTTGTCGTTTATCCTTGGACAGAACAGGCAGTACGCAAAGCTCGTCCGACACATCCAGCACATCGTTAAGCAAAAATGGCCTCCAACGAGTCTCCCGCCGCTCCTCACGAGCCACCCTACACGTACCGTCCGAACCAGGGTTACGATCAGACTGAGGAGGTTCCCCTCGAATTGAGAGCTGCTGCCCGCGACGGCCAAGAGTACATCAAGGGCGACGGCGACGATGACGACGACAACTACGACGAAATTTTCCAAGACGACGAAGAAGACGGCGAGTGGGCTGCCGAGTCTGGCGACCTCACAAAGTCCTATAACCGCCAGCGCATGTTCAACGGCAATAGCAACTCCGACGGAGGCGCCGCACTCCCACGGTCGAATGCGCAACGTCCTACTGCCAACACCAAAGCAAGTGTCGACGACCAGATTACCGCGCTTTCGAAACATGCCTCCAAAATCCGTCTCGACAGCGTCAAGGGCGACGGCGGCGACGAGAAGAGCAAAGACAAGGCAGACCGCGCAACAAGCGAGCAGGTGCTGGACCAGCGCACGCGCATGATATTGCTGCAAATGATCAACCGCGGTGTCGTCAGCGAGATCCACGGCGCCATCAGCACAGGCAAGGAAGCCAATGTCTACCACGCTGTGCTGCAAGCCGACGATGGCCCGAATATTCAGCGCGCCATCAAGGTCTACAAGACATCCATTCTGGTGTTCAAGGACAGAGAGAGATACATCACGGGGGAGTACAGGTTCCAAAAGGGTTTCGACAAGAGCAGCAACAGGAGCATGGTGAAGCTGTGGGCCGAGAAGGAGTACCGCAACCTGAGGAGGATACACGCCGCCGGCATCCCCTGCCCGGAGCCCATCAGCCTCAAGCTGCATGTCTTGGCAATGGCTTTCCTCGGCGACCGCAAGGGATGGGCCTACCCTCGTCTCAGAGATGCCAACCTCACAGGCGACGACGTTGATCAGCAGTGGAGGGGTCTCTATGTTCAGCTGCTCGGTCTCATGCGCCGTATATACCAGGTCTGCAGGCTTGTGCACGCTGATTTGAGCGAGTACAACATCCTCTACCACGACAACAAGCTATACATTATCGATGTGTCGCAGAGTGTTGAGCCCGACCACCCGCGCGCCCTCGAGTTCCTCCGCATGGATATCAAGAACGTCGGCGACTTTTTCAGACGTGAGGGCGTCGATACTCTCTCGGATCGCGCCATCTTCGATTTCATTACTGCGATAGAAGGCCCTGTCGAGGAGCCCGGTCTGTCGGAGGCGCTCGAGAAGCTTTACGCTAGCCGGCCCGCCGAGGACGACGAGGCAGCCGACAGTGTCGAGGTCGACAATGAGGTCTTCCGCAACCAGTACATCCCCCAGACTCTGGAGCAGGTCTACGACATCGAGAAGGACGGTGCCAAGATCGGCCAGGGCGAGGGTGACAAGCTCGTCTACAAGAACCTGCTTGCAGACACGGTGGTTAAGGACCAAGAGCATCAAGAGGATGACGAAGACGAGGATTCGGATGAATCTGGCAGCGGGGCTTCCCTTGACAGCGACGAGGAGGACGACGAGTCAAGGTTCGAGAAGGGCCGTCCCAGGGGTCAGAAGCACGTACCCAAGGACGAGAAGAAGGCAAGCGACCCTCCACTGAACGTTGTTATCGGATCAAAGCTAACGGAAACTAGGCACACAAGGCGGCGGTCAAGGAAGCCAAGCGCGAAAAGAGAAAGGAGAAGATTCCCAAGAGTCTGAAGAAGAAACTTGTTTCGTCTTCGTCGAGGAAGAAGCACTAAACCTGCCATCGATGGCCGCCAGCGTTGAAGCATTTGGATTATTGGCTTGAAGCCTTATCACCATCGCATGAGAAGACGCGCTTGTAATCGAATGATGAGACTCGATCGGCCATGGACAGCCAGCATTCTGTGTTTCGCGCATCCGCGTAACCGCTGTTGAGCTTGCAAACATGGCTCTAGACAGCCATTGGCATATGATGATCAAAGAGAGCCCTGACGATTACCATGTCTCTGCGGTGGTGGGTCGCGGAGGATAGTGAGAACCGACGACGCGGAGCCTCCGTACCAGCGAGATCTAGCAGAATAAAAGCATGTTCTTCGTGGCAACGTCCCCGCCAAAGTGATGCTATTGAAGTTGGATTGCAACGTCCCCACGACTCCTTCTTTCCCAGCACGCTTCACTCAATATCCACCATTCTTTCCCTTGTCTGGTGCTCTTCTATGACAGGAAGGAGTTGGCGTAGGCCCCTGCCCTCGATACATGAAGCAGGCAGGCAGGCACCTTCCGCCGTGACTTCTCATAACGCCTGCCTCCTAGCCATCACCTTCCTTCCACGCCAGTCGAACCCTTCCATCCATGACCAGGGCATTCCATCTTCTCCTCATCAGAATTTCCCACCCACGACATTTTCCATTTTCTTGCAACGAAAACATCTCGTCATATCCCAACGTCAAGCTGCAATACATTGTCTCCTTTACCCGGCCTTTGCCCTCAACCTCTGCCTCGGAGCACTCACAAACTCCCTTCATTCGTTCTCTATCCACCCCCACCGCCCATCATGCAGTTCATACTCATGATCCTGCTGATGGCAGCCATGGTTGCTTCTCAAGCCAACCACAAAATCAGCGGCTTCGAGTACTTTGGCTGCGTCAACACTACCCAAGATGTTTTCAGTACCCCCGTCCAGTTCCCTGGCCAGTATACCCCTGAGCAGTGTCAGACTGCCTGCGTCGGCTTCGACTACGCCGCTTCCTTCGCCAGGTACGTCACCCTCCTGAGTCGCTGCCTTTCGTGTGCTAACCATGTTTACTACAGTAACTGCCGCTGTGGGCGAGACATACAGATCTTGATCAAGGTCGACGACTCTCTCTGCAACAACCCCTGCGTGGCCAGTACTCCTGACTTTGGATACTGCGGTACGACCTCGACCACTTGCAGCTATGCCAACGTCTATCAGTCCTGCGACCTGATTGCGTCTGCCACGAACTCTGGCACCGTCGTTCCCAGTCAACCTGCCGGTGGTGCAAGCGTTCCCCCTGCTGGTGCCACTTCTCCTGGCGGCTCTGTCCCTCCTGGCGGTGCATCTCCTCCTGGCGGTGCATCTCCTCCTGGCGGTGCATCTCCTCTTGGCGGTGCGTCTCCTCCTGGCGGCGTCAACACACCTCCAGGTGGCTCTACGCCTCCTGCTGGCGGCAATCCTCCTGACGGCTCCAAACCCCCCTCAGCTGGCTCTTCTCCGCCATGCCCCAACTCACCGGGTGCCCCCAGCCCTTCAGATGGCTCTGACCCTTCCGGTGGTGTCAACACTGCTCCTGGCGCCTCTATCCCTTCTGATGGCTCCAACCCTCCCGCTGGTGCTACAGCTCCCGGTGGGCCACTCACCTTGACTGTTGTCGTGCCACCTGGTGGTGCCGCGCCTACTGATGGTATCAAGCCTCCTGGTGGTGCTTTAACTTCAGTTGTCTTCGTGCCCCCTGCTGGCTCTGCCCCTCCCGGCGGTGTTCTCACTTCAACCGTCGTCGTTCCTCCTGCAGGCGCCCTACCTTCAGACGGCACCAACCCCCCTGGCGGAGTTATTCCTCCTGGCGGCGCTCTCACTTCAACCGTCGTCGTTCCCCCTGCAGGCTCTATCCCCTCAGACGGTTCCAATCCCTCTAGTGGGGCTGTTCCTCCTGGAGGCGCTCTCACTTCGACTCTTTACGTGCCTCCTGGCGGTGCCACGCCTCCTGCTGGCGGTCTTACTTCAACTGTCTTCGTCCCTCCTGCAGGCTCCTTGCCTTCGGACGGTACCAATCCCCCTGGCGGCGCTGTTCCTCCTGGTGGCGCCTCATCTTCTGGCGTTCCTGTCCTGCCTGGTGGCTATGGCGATCCTGTTGATGGTGCTGATCCGTCTGGAGCATCCAACACTGCGCTCCCTGGCCTTCCGCAGACGGCAGTCGACCCTTCCGCTGTCACCTTTGCGACTTTCCAACTCCCCACCATCACCCGCACAGTTCGTCACGCCACCAAGTCGACGGTTGTGTACTACACATTCACCCCTGGCAGCGTGGTCACCTCATGCCCGCTGCAGGGCGATCCCACTCCGGCGGTTCCTTCGGTCGGCGGAGCTACCTCGAACCCAGTTGTCATCCTCCAGACAATTGTTGTTCACCAGCCGCCTCAGAGCGTGTCGGTCCCTCCAGTCGCCACAATCTCCATTGACTTGACACCTGGAGACCCTACGCAGCCGACCCTCAGTGGTGCTGCCCTTACATCGCTGATTCCGTACGCGGATCCGCCGTTTCCCACGGTTCCGGTTAACATCAGCATCAGCGTCACGACTCAATCCGTGTCACCTGAGCTTCGCACTCTTCTGCCAGACGACCCTTCCGGTCCGGCATCCACGCCCGGCCCTGCGGTCCTCACTACGGCGCAGGGTCATCGGGCCACAGCTGGCATGGCTAGCTTGGTCGCTGTCGCTGTCGCTTTTGTGGCTGCTGGCTTCTAATTTGACGGCGTTGTGCGTGGACATGAATGGTTTGTTGCTTTCTTTTTGGGACATTTTGGAGGCCAAGTAGCTGTTCGGGGTGGAAGATCGGCCTAGAGTTGTCAAGTTCAAAGCAGTTCTGTAATTAGCAAGTCTCGGCCTCGAGCCTGTGGAGAATACAAAGTCATGTGTCTCGTCCTGTTGATGTTGTCTCGCCGTGATGACGTCTGCTCACGAGGCCGAGGCAGTAGCAAGTACAAGTATAGACTGTTGCCTCGACGATTGAAATGGTTCCCGCGTCCGTCGACGAGCCTGAAGTTCGACACAATGCACTCACGTTCTTGGGCAATTATGGTTGCGTTGCTCTGGTTATGATGCGGTCAGATTCAGGGGTACGATTCAGAGGACAGTCAGCAAACTGTACAGACCAAGCCTGTGGCTCGTGTCACAGGGCGATATGATGCTATTTTGGGAGCTCCGGGCCCCCTAGCCTGCGACTTCACACGGTGCACCTGAGACTGCACTTTAGGGGACTCAGCTCAGCTATCTTATCTCACTAGACTGGGTGCAGTCATTGTTGCCGTGCTCGGAAGTGGGAAATTGATGGAAAGATACGTACCGCGCGCCTTATCATTGCATGCAGGGAAGTCGCACCGATTCGGTACTTGTTCGGCTTCATTCCCGGCTTAGAATCAATTGTACCTAACCTTCCTTACCTGGCTGACCTGGCTTGACATGACCACAAAATCATCTGCTTGTCCTCCCCCCGACCGACCGACAGTCTTCTCGCGTTCTGCTGGCTTGGATTCCCCGAGAGCTCACACGACATCATAGACCTGGCAGCAGGCGATCGCAACTGACTCTGGTCGGTCAACTACCGACCGCGCAGCAGCAGGCAGCCATGACAGAATCACAGTCCGGAGTTCCATGTCCGAAGCGCGACGCATCCCCGCGGGCCCAGTCTCCGTCTCCGCGTGACGCGCTTCTCACTGTTCCGGATGCGGACGCAGAAGCCTCGGCAGCGGTTGTTTGTGGTGACTACCCAGCAAGCGCCGTCGCCGTCAGCCCAAACACTCAGACGTCCACTCTTGCGATCCGCTCACGCCAGTCAGCTTCGGAAGCAGGAACACGATCGGCACCAGCAGACGCCGAAGAGGTCTCGCCGGGTCCGTTCTTCGAGGTTCTCACCTTTGACTTGCGCTATCACATCTACCAACTCGCCTTCGGCAGCAAAATCCTCCATCTCTACCTGCTCTACCGCCGCGGCCTGCAGCCAGATGTGAGATGGAGGAAAGGCCACCAGCCTGTGCCAGCCTTCTACCCTCACTCGCCGGGCGTGTCTTGCATGGACCCTCCGTCGGCGGACGCGAGCACGGCGCCGGAGTGGTACTGGTGGAGCTGCGTGTGCGCCCCCGAGAACCGGAACCTCGAGACAAAACTGGGAGATCAGTGTCCGAGGGGTTTCTTTCAGTCGTGTGCGCCGAAGGAGACGTATCTGGGGGTCCTGCCATGGCTGCTGACGTGCCGGAGAGCGTGAGTCTGACTGCCCCGGAGAATCTGGACATCGTACTGACGTCGGTGTAGTTATGAGGAGACGATCAAGGTCTTGTACGCCAGCAACACGTTCAAGTTTGAACAGAGGCTCGAGGCCATGTACTTTCCGTACGCCATCACCACGTCACATCTCGAGTGGATCACGTCGCTGGAAATCCGCATACCGGACCGCGACGAGTCTCTCATCGACCGCACGTTGGACAAGGCGCCACGTCCATCGCAAGAAGCACCTCTGATCGAAGACCTACGGGCCCTCAGCGCGCGCGACCAGTATCTTCAGATTATTAACCAGATCGCGCCCACCTTCCCCGCGCTGCGCCGACTGCACATCTCCTTTGAGGGTTCGGTCCGACGCGTTCCGGTGCCCAAACCGAACGTGACGACTTTGTTGATCTCTACAATTGGCGAGGTCGACGCGGACGAGTTGGAGGCGCTCATTCTAGGTCCTATTGATGCGCTGCCGAGGAATGTGGAGAAGCAGGTGCTCTTCTATCAATCACTCTATACGGCGCTGATTGCGGCAGAGGAGAGACAGCGCGGCGAGGAGATTCAGGAGGTAGAGCACATGAGGAACGACGGACGGCCTGGATGGACGAAATACTGGCGATCGTTGGCGACAGCAGATGAGCCGAGGGCCGGATACTGGGTTTGCAAGCATGGCTGACGAGTGCCTGATAGATGCGATTGGGGGAGTGTGAGGCTTCGAGACGGAACACCTCGGTTGTGTACTATGCCTACCATCGAGCACGCCTGTTAAAGGCATTTTGACTTTCCATACCAAGGTACCTTTTGACGTACCCTGCCTATTGTCTTGCGAATCGAAGACGATGCCCTGCGAACCGCTGCAATTGGCGGGATGGCGTGGTGTGGGAGCAAGGCCTGGCGTTGCGCCGTGCGGCCTTTCGAGTTGTTCATGCTTCCCCTGTCTTGGCCTGTCACAATTGCAATGCGGCACGACGGGAGATATGCTTGTTGGGGATGTTTTGGGGCGTGTTTTATGCGAGAACTGGCGACGTTGCTGCTTTTCTCTCTCGAGTTGTGAGGTGTTCCTACGCTTTGACGACGTGTTTCCTGCCGAGTTGTTTCTTTTCTGCCCCCGATTGAATGTTTCTGGGTCTCGATACTGATATATATCCGGACAACCGCTCGGGCTCTTGCGTGGTTGACCTTTGAATTGTTTTTAGACCTGATGGTAGATTGCCGTCATCTGATAAAAGTTGGAAAGCGAGGTTGAAAACACAAACCCGACACCGATCGTCACGACATCACGACATTACACCAAAGCAGCGAGTCGCAGCAACACCAACAAGCACCATGCTGACCCCAATATCATCCATGAACGCCTGGTACTGGCGCTGCCTCGAATGGTTCTACGCCCTACCGCCCTACCCGCCGCGCAAGCGCACGCAGCCGATGCAGGTCCTCTGCGTCGGCCCGCCGCGGTCCGGGACGGAGTCGCTGCAGCAGGCGCTCCTGCTCCTCGGCTACGACCACACGTACCACGGCTGGGACATTGTGTACGAGGAGCCGCCGATCCCGGCGCCGGGGTGGGTTCGGCTGGCGCGCAAGAAGTGGTTCGGCGAGCGGACGGACGGCGAGGTGGAGATTTCGCGGGCCGAGTTTGACGAGCTGGTCGGGCACTGCACGGCCGTGACGGACGCGGCGGCGAGCTGCTTCGCGGCGGAGATGGTGAGGGCGTACCCCGAGGCGAAAGTCGTGCTCAACGTGAGGCGGGACCTGGACAGGTGGCACGAGAGCGTGGTGAAGACGCTGGTTCACGTGAACAACAGCTGGAGCTTCTGGGTGGCGAGCTGGTTGGACCGGGAGGCGTTCTGGGCGTGGCATGTTTACGAGAGGTGGCTGTGGGCGGTATTTTTCAGGGCGCCGGACGGGGACATGGCGGGGGCTATTAAGAGGAACGGGAGGTGGATTTATCGCGGTGAGTTTTCAGCTTCTCATTTGTGCGTTTGCTCCTCGTCTGGCTCGGGGTATGGGAGATGAAGGGGATGGAGGTGGATGTATAAAACATGGTTGTGAGATTCAAGCTGACGATGGCCAACAGAACACTGCGACATGATACGGGGCATGGTCCCGAAGGAGCGGCTTCTGGAATGGTCCGTCGACGAGGGCTGGGGACCGCTTTGCGCGTTTCTCGGGAAAGAAGTCCCGGATTGTCCGTTTCCTCACGCCAACGCCGTCGGCCCCGGCGGTGGGTGGAAGGCGAGGGAGGAGATGGCGACCAAGAGGTGGATCGAGGGGGCGCTGACGAACCTGATATGGCTCGGCATCCTTTTCGTCGTCGCCGCCGGGGTCTGGTTGAGATGGGGGAGGTAATAGCTGAGGCCTGGACTGCGAGCTCGATGAGTCGACATGGCTGGATGTAATGGGGAATAGTCCTTACGGGCAAGGACGGATTCGTATTTCAATGGGGACGCGCTTTTGAATCTTCATATTAAGGGTCGCATGGGCGCCAGACGGGTTTGCTCCGCTGATCTTTACGTTACTGGGATGCCCTGCTGTAGCAGAATGAGAGATGTCGAGTCGGCGCAGTTCGGTCCCGGTCCCAAGAGCGGAGTAGTAAAGAGGGTTGGCAGCCAAGCACCCTTAATATAACCTGTGAAGCCTGGAGACTTGGAGTAGAATGAGAGGCACAAGGTGAAGAACCGAGGTACAGGAGAGACGACGTCAGGATACCGCCGGATGCTTGGAGTTGGAGAATGCGCTTCCGAAGGATTTACAGGACAGTTCGATTAAACTAGTATTCTCTCCATCATCTTTACAAGTACGATTTGAGTGGTAAAGTAGTTAGACGCAGCTAATTACAATTATGGACAAGTCGTGTTCATTTATGAATCCATGCAAAGAAGAAGAGTCAATTCCCACGGATAGGCGGAAGCGCTTTGCTACAAGTGAGGGGACATTAAAAACGGTCGATGGCCAAAAAACACGAATTTCACACCAAAAATCGCCAAAAACTCGATTTTTATTTCGCAAATTGAAAAAGAAGCTATAGATTTAAATTTACCAAAATCGATATTTAGATTCTTTATATACGTTTATTTAATATATGTAAAATCTGGAGTTTTTAACTCTATATATAAAGAGATATTTAAAGCCAAAAATCTACTGGTTTTGAAATTTTAGCTTTAGGGCATATTACTATTAGGAATAACACGCTCGAGAGGTAGAGTTTGTACTAGCTAAACCTCAGGTGCTAGTACTATCTCTATAGATCTTACCCTATTTAAACTACTTGAAATAGAGTTTTATATAGCATATATAGCTATATTTAGTTATATATAATATATATTAGATTTTACCTCCTGATTATATATAATAATTAAGAGACTTATAATACTAAAAAGCTACTAGGCTAAAAAATATATATTATAATAATTTAATATATTTCAAATATTAAGATATCTATTAAAAATACCCTTCTTTTAGTCTTTAAAAAAGCTAATTAATAGTTAATTTAATATAATACCTTTTAAGTAGAAGTTAAAACTTATAACTTATAGAACTATTTTAACCTTAAAGTAACTATATAATAAAGCTTCTTTTTAAAGCCTTTTTAAAAACTATTCTTAAGCGACTTTCTAAAGTCTAAATAGTACTAACAAGCTATTAAAACACTTGAATTAAGTATTTTCAAAAGTTCTACTCCTATAAAGATAAATTATAAGGAGGATTAATAACTCCCTATAGATACTACTAAAGAAGTTTATATAAAAAATATTATAAACCTTACTAAGAAAAATCTAAAAATCTATATAGTTTTTTATAACCTCTATACTTTAAAAACTTAAGAATATTAATATAAATAGTTAAATTAAACCTATATAATAACTTAAATCTTTAGGTATATAAATAAGGAATTTTAATATTAGTATTACTATATAGAGGAAGATATAGTAGTATAAGTTATTAACTTCTATAACTATTTTAGTATTATAGATAATTTACACTTTTAAAACACTACTTTAACATATTATAAAATACTTTAATCTTCTAGACTTAAATATCTTATTATAAAAATAATAATTAAAATATAATTTTAAAAATAATAAAATACTATAT
>QAPF01000454.1:0-31202 GCA_004367935.1 Colletotrichum sidae | reverse complement strand
CTGTCTCAATCCTAGATGGGCGCTGTGGTGGGGCGGGAAGGAAAACACCAGACTTGCGGGGCCTAAGTGGGCAAACATCTACAGTTTGCTCTCGTTGGGCGGGGGTCTAGACCGGGGCTAGAACAGCTAGAACAGGCGACGGGTTTGTGGAATTGCCGACCGGAGTGGTGGGTCCAGACCGTTGGAACGAGACCGAAGACAAAAAGGGTTGGTGGCGAATGCGGGAGTCGAAATTGGCTCTGGACCCACGTGGGTTTTGGGGATCATCGGACGCACGCAAGATGTGCCTGTTGTCTTGGGCGCGGGCACATCTGGCGCTAGCATCCGGCGGGGCATCCGGCGGGGCATCCGGCGGGGCATCTGGGGGAGGGAGCATATTTTGAATGCGACCTGCCACCCCACCTGTTCAAGCGGGGCCCCCACATTCGCGGTCGGGAGTTTCTGCACCTGCGGACTAGGGGGGCGTATCTTTTGCGCATTCAACGGCGGTACTCTTTTTGAGACTCGAACACAATAGCTTCTTGTGGGACCTCTTACTGCTAACCAATTTGGTAACAGAACATTGTAAATCCATTCATGACCTCTGGCAACCCGTGCTGAGCTTCTGGCAAGCAAGGGACGATTACCCGCTTTTATCAGAACTACTTAAACGGTACTAAAAGGCTCCAGCTGCTAAGGGCAATTGAAACCCAGTCGATGGCTGTTCCAATTCCTTGCAGACAACATCCTTTATTCCGCACCTATCAGAACTACTTAAACGGTACTAAAAGGCTCCAGCTGCTAAGGGCAATTGAAACCCAGTCGATGGCTGTTCCAATTCCTTGCAGACAACATCCTTTATTTTCTAGCAGGCCTTGACTTTCTATCATACACCTCGCCTTACATTTTGCACGCAAGTGATCATTCACCACTGGAAAACTACTCAGGATCCATCGAGAAGCGACCCGGCTCGCGCCAGCTCCAACACACAATCATTCCAGTTAGAAACATGTATTGTACGGTCTGTATGGACTCCAAAGAGTACTTCCTCGAACGTTGGCCATTCCCAAACGGGAGGGCCCGACTGAATTTCGCTGCCAAGGAACTCCCGACCCGCTACTGCCGACACTCCTCATCCTCGCCAGACCGCACCACACGGGCCTTTCGCTGCCTCATGATGTTCTTTCTTGTCAAGGGTAGGTAATAGATTGAGTCTGGTCTGCCTTGCTTTTCACCTAGCTAACGCCATATTCTAATTAGACCTATTGGCGCACATGACTCAAGAAGAAGGCTCGACCTACATCGAGAGACTGTGCTCCATCATCGCGTGCGAGATAGCACCAACCGATGGACATCCAGTCGAAGAAGCCGTCTATGACATCTGGAAACCCATGGTGGCTATCGATGATATCCTGACAAACCAGATGATAGAACCTATAAAGGACCTCTGGCACTTGCACATAGACGACAGATCATTGGAGACGAAAGGAATGGTTGGCTGGCTGGAATTTCGAGATCGGGCTTGTGCTTCCAAGTGAGTAACCCCGCTGATTCCACCATTGCTGGACACGATTAACGACAAAATCAAGATTGCTATCGGCGCTGCAGCGTTTTATGGGCGGCTACCATATCAGCCAAGAAGAACTTGGGTCAGTTGCTGGCATTGAGCTCCTCCTCGTACGGCAGGCATTCGTTCTGAACGACATTGCCAGCTGGGAAGAAGATTTTGAAGCTGAGAGAAATGATGATGCCCCAGGAACGCTTTCCTGTAACCTCGTTCAAGTGCTGTCCGATGAGCTTCACGTATCTTCAGAGTGCGCGAAGAACGTGCTCTCAGACATATGCCAGGGATGGGCTGAAAAGGTGGATGAGTTGGTCGTTGGGCGGATTGAACAAGGCTGTTCAGACTCTCTCCAAGAGTACCTGAATAGTGTCGCAACGAAGATGTGTGAAAACCAGCTTGAGGCCTCCTTCTAGTTAGTCAGTTGCAATCAGTGTTGAAAGCGGGCCCCCTCGCATTTAGATTGATGTGGAGATTGTGTATGTAGACCTTTTTACAGCCAAGAAAGCACATGCACATGTGATACTATTTTGCACTTTATCTTCATTAACAGTTCTTGAATAATTCAAACTGGTCTAATACGTTGTGTACTGGGTCCTTGCCAAGATAGAGTATATCATATGGACTTTGCTCTTAGCGCGTTCGGGCTCATCCAGGGGACTTCGCCTTGAAAACTCATGCGCCGATAGAGTCGAGCAAGCAAGAGCTTGTCGCTACTCTCTGGCGAGCCACTACCCAAGCATCGGTAGCGCTCATGTCCTTTAAGGGCACCTTGTTTCCTACTGTACAAGTAGAATATGGAGATACGACGAACGGCAATTTCAAGATCAATGGCCTACATCTGATTTCATACATATATGGAAAGGAATGGGCAGTGACACTGAGGTAATCCTTTGGCTTACCTATACTCAACATCCGCTCACAATAACCACTACGACGATAATATAGTGACCTCGCCTCCAAGTTACGTTTAATTATCTCTAGTCCAGCGCAGAAGCGGTGTCCAAATGCTGGACCCGCCTGAACACTTCATACATTTCCAGACTGCTAATGTTCAGGTCCCATGCGACGTCATCCAGAAAACGTTTCTCCGCGCTGTTGATATCGTCGTTTGTGACATGCAACGAGCCTATGTCTTCTACTAGACCGCTCCAGAATCGCGTTTCGTATGTGTCATCTTCGAGATGTTTTCGAGCCAAAATGATTGCTACCAAGACGTGCAGGCGTCCACTCGTTTCTGTCATCCCAGATTTTGACCGATGAAATGCCCGGCCCAAGTAGATCAGAGCACCACAGAACACCGCTCCGCTTATGTCGCTCCATAGTAGCAAATGGCGTAGAAAGGCTTTCAACCCCAAGGAAGATTTGAGTATATTGGTGTTGAGAGGAAAGATTTCTGCAATGATGCGCTTGACCACGCTGTTGATAAGTCGTAAAGGCGGAGGACGCCGACAGAACTGGTCGAGTTGCTGGGCTTCTGCTGGTTCGCACGTGACCTGGGCGGAGATAGCTGGTTGGGGGTGGTCGATGACACTGGGAACAGCCAACGGCTGTTGGAATCGCCAGGGTACGGCTGTGGAGTCATGCATTTGCACGGCCAAGACAGTGGTCGTCGAAATCTTGAGACCGAATCACAAAGATCTCTGGCGCCGACCCATAGGGCGACTGATGCTACTTAATGTTAGTCGTTAAGCTAAAAGCAGATTTCTCCAGGGTACTTAAACGAACTAAGACCAGACAAGAAAGAGGTGGCGGCAATGATGGAACCTCGTCGCACATCCAGCGTTTATTCCGACACTTTTGAGCTTGATGACCTGCTGCAACGACTGACGAAGCAGGCCGATGAACAATACGATACGGCCATCGCCCTCTTGTTACAAGAGAACATGGCGCTCCAGCGCGAGCTCAAGGCAATGCGTCATTTCCAGAGAATCATGAACAGCCTCGTACGAGACCTTGCTGAGTCCACGGATAAGCTGGGAGAGCTACTCAGGACAACAAGATCGCGATTAGAGCAGGGAAGAGCAAGCTATCTGGCAAATTGTACAGCATTCTAGGCTGCAAAGTAAGCCCGTCGGCGGCCTAGTCCGCACGCACACAGCGATGGTTACAGCCTGCAGAATATGATGACCAACCATTACGAACAAAAGTGCGGTTTGGGAAGAAGTAGGAAGTAGTCGGTCATTGGATGGGTACTGGTGGTACAGGGTGAAGCCGTTTTGGGCTGACGTAGTCTTAAAGCGTTTCGTTCACCCTCCCGAACCGCATGTAAGCTACGGTATTCTGCTCTTAGGCCCACAGTAATACTGTACTGCTTTTCTGTTTTCCCCTTCTCTCAGGACATCGCACATCATACAGCATCTGGTGACTATGAAAGACGACGAATCCCTCCCTCCTAGGTACGACGACGATGAACAGGTCAAAATGTATGCGGTGTCTAGATATGATCAGATGGTGCTGCAAAACGACAAAGAGATAGACTGGTGGTGGTCTCTCCTAGCAAAGATTTTCTCGTGGTTATTGCTGGCCGGGTACATCGTCTTCCCGTCCACGTTCGCGTCTTTGAGGCGGTCACAAGTTCTCGAAAGCATGGGCAAGGTCGGGCAGACGGTCTCATACTGGGTCAACGACTGTCTGATTGCTCTCGCATCTGTGCTCTCGGGTGTGGCATCCATCGGCCTAGCGTGGCTGTGGTTCAAATGGCGCACGAACAATGTCTGGGTGCATCAGCATATCATTGTGTAAGACCCACAAGTCGATCGAGAACCTTATGAATCGTCGCTAAATGAAAGCAGCCCTACACTGGTAAACTCGTTGATCGGATTTCTGTCCACCATCTTGAATATTTATACAGTTCACGGAGGACAATGGTCGGCGACATCGATAGCTACTACCACAGTGACGAGCTGGTGGCTTGTCGTCTCGTGCGTCCTGTGCGGGGTGTATCAATATCTACTGGATGGACTACGTCGCAAGGCGGAATAACGTCTACGAGAAACTGCCGAGATCTTCTTATGTCTTTCTGGCTTTGCAACTTATTCAAGCACGAGGCTTTCTTTTTCTTTTCTTTTTCTTTTTCTATAGAACGATCTCAATGCATATGCTGTTTCCGACCTCACAATTGATGATGCTTCTATGTTGGACAATGCAGGATAATTATTGAATGTTTCTGTAGTAAAAAGCCAGTGCCAGCAGCATGGCTTTCGCTGTTCTCCTGCGTCAGTCTGGTCATTGCCTTGAGGTTGGCTCAGGCTATGGAAACCGCCCTCATTCGTGGGACCTAAACAACAACCACCGCCCCCTTCGTATCGGCAACCAAAGCACACAGTGGAGCTCTCAGCTGGAACTTGCGTTGCGGAGCTGATCAGAGCGCCTGGTCGTGTGAGACAGCGGCGTCTCCTGCTGCCAGTCTCAGAACTGGACTTGGCGGTATGCCTCGTTTAACGCCAGAAACCGCTTCTAATGACTCTACTTATACACCGCCAAAGAATTGCGAACTGCCACAAACGCAGTAGGACGTATCGAGACAGACGCCATGAAGCCTAACAGAAACACCCAGATCGCGATTTTTCCAACTCCATTCGGTCACCAGAATGCTGTCGCATTGACTACTCATAATGTCAGGCCTGCGGCTGTTGCAGCCGTGAACAAGGACGATGTCCACCATGCGCCACACAATAAGAGCAACGAGGAGCGTGTCTCAGTTGCAGACTCCGCAAAAGGCCTTCTTTCCCTGCAAAACGACGATACTCCCGACCGCCCATCAGATGTCGAAAAGGGCTTGCCGTGGAAAGATTACTGTGCGGAATATAAGCTACATGATCTCGGGGGCATTTTGACAGTGGCCCTGAGACATCGAAAGCTTTTCCACATCAGTGAACTAGCCCGGCTAGAGTCACAAGAAGTTCTCGCAAAGTTGAGGAGGCTCCGCCATCCAAATGTTCTCGAGTTCATCCACGCGTACAAGACACACACCTCTTTACACGCCGTATTCGAGTCCACGGCGATCAACTTCTTGCACTTGGTGAAATGCCCAGTATATCTTGACGAGGCACAACTCGGTGCCGTGGTTGGCCAGATAAGCAATGGGTTCAGGCCACTGAAAACGAAAACTGACATATGTGCGGATATAGTTAGTAGATGGCCTTAGCTATCTAGAAGGGGTGACGAGGCACAACTCGGTGCCGTGGTTGGCCAGATAAGCAATGGGTTCAGGCCACTGAAAACGAAAACTGACATATGTGCGGATATAGTTAGTAGATGGCCTTAGCTATCTAGAAGGGGAAGGCTTCAGCTGGTCGACTGATGCATTTACTTGAGGTTTTTACATCACAATACTTATTAACTAGCCCGAATTCAAGGGTGGAAAAGAATGGAAGGATAAGAGTGTCTAGTTGTCTCAATAAATGTATCCATATTAGCAAGCACATCAGCGCAGCCGCCAAAGCAACGCCAACAACGCAAAGTCCAACTCAGTCAAGCAAATGAAGCTATTCAGACCACCCAAATAAGTAAGCCAACCCCCCCGATTTGGGTTGGTTGATTTGACTCATGACTAAGGTACTCTGACCAATGAGCGTGCTGCATTTCAGTCTCCCTCCGTCACATACCTCACCCTCCATACTTCACCTACCAGCCTCTTCATCCCTTTACTGATTGGTGATTTCTTTCCTTGACCTTCGCTAACAATATAAGGCGTCGGTTTTCCCATTCATCTGGCTATATCTCTATCATCAGCTTCGTCCAACCTTACCCTCCCAGCTCTCTACCAGACATATAATTAAGGTAATATTTCCTTCTGTCTACTATACAGTCTACTAATGAGGCTATTCGTAGATGTCAGAGCCTCTCACTGCGACTGCCCTTACCAGATTAGGACAGCTACAAGCTAGGGTCTCAGCCCAAGTTACCGCCAGTCGCGCCGCCACCCTCCCTTCGAATCCCTCCATCTCCGACCTTCAACCTATCATATGGGGGAATCGGCGATTCGTCGTTGAGGAGCAGCTGGCCCGTAAGGGTGGAAGAGGCCGTACAACTTGGGTACGGGCTTATGGAGTCTTCCTTATCGAACTCACACGCAACAACGAAGCTGGGCAAGCCTGTTGGCGTTGCTATCGATGCGACGAAAAGGGGCGGCCTGAATTCTTCTCTGCAGTCGCCACCAGCTCTGCTCAGGAGCATCTACGTCGGTAAGTCTTTATTGTCGTGAAGCTATTCATAACTTACTAATCTTATAAAGGGTTCATCATATTAGCCCTTGTGACCCCATTGACGGGCATAGGGATGACCCCTCTTCCGACGAGACAGCCACACCACCCCCTTCACAACGTCCCCGCCTCACTACCTCGAGTATCCCTCGATCGAAGGTTGCTGTTATTAGGGATCTCGCCCTTGCTACGATTGTTGGCCAAGACCTTCCTTTCAACCACTTCGATGATACCTTCCTCCAGCGCCTCCTTCGCTTCCACAACGTCGATCTAGTTATTCTCTCAGGTGCCATGGGGTAAAACCTCAATGGCTGACTACCTTGAGACTGTATGGAGTCGAGGCAGAGCAACAGTTAAGGCTGAGCTCCGCAATGCCTCTACAAGGATTCATCTTTCCTTTGACCTATGGACATCGCCGAATATTTATGCGTTTATGGCTATCACTGCTCACTTCCTTGACTCAAAAGGGAAGCATCAATCGCGCCTCCTCGCCTTCACTCAGCAACAAGGAAACCACTCTGATGTCAACCTTGCGACCACCCTTGAAGATACTGTGAGGGATTGGGGCTTAGTCAACCGGATTGGAGTGGTGATGTGCGATAACGCTACGAATAACGACACTTGCTTGGCCTCCTTCTACCCGCGGATCAACCCTAGGATGACTTCACGTGACTGCAAAGCATATCGAATGCGTTGTTACGGTCACATCCTCAATCTTGTGGCCAAGTCCCTCCTCTTCGGCAGCGACTTTGAGACCTTTGAGGCTGAGTCGGAATTCTACCAGACAGTCCATCGCGATGAGGAAGATCTCAAACTTTGGAGGAAGACTGGGCCTGTGGGCAAGCTTCGGAACATCGTAAGATTCATCCGCGCCTCTCCACAACGGTCAGAACGCTTTAAGAAGACCGCAAAGGAGGTTGATAGTGGTTCTGATTACTGTCTCTTCACCAGAAGCTCGTCAGAGTTACAGTTAATCCTTAACAACGATACCAGGTGGAATTCAACCTACTTAATGATCGAGAGGGCAGTTGAGAAGAGGCATGAGATCCGGGCTTACCTTTCAGGTCTCAACGACGAGGAGCCCTCCCTCCAAATTCCTACCTCTGATCACTTAACGGATGAGGATTGGCTTGTTCTCGTTGAGGTCAAGAGCCTCCTAGAGCACCTCTTTTTCCAGACAAGACGAACGGAGGGATGGGGCAAGGGAGACGGTCATGGACACCTTTGGAAGGTGATTACTGGCATGGAATACATCCTTGAACACCTTGAGGAGTGGAAGAATTACTATAATCATGAGATTGCTCCTATTGTTGTACAGGAGGACGAGGAAGAGGAGGAAGAGGAGGAGGAGAAGGACCGGCGACTCTCTACTCGCAACAGTCGCAGTCTGAGGTCGTCAGCTCGGCGACCCTTCAACGAGAGCTCTCTTCCGGATCACGTGGAGGTTGACTGGGCCCGGCGAAGGGCTGAAGCCACTTCGCAGTTCCGTCGCCTCCGGAAGGGGTACCAGGCGAATCTTCGGACCTCTATTGAGCTAGCTTGGCAGAAGCTGAACAAGTATTACTCAGCTCTTGCTGAGTCACCCCTCTTTGCTGCTTCAATTAATGTCCACCCCTACTTTGGTTTCGATTACCTTAAGGAAGTATGGGGTAGAGATGGCCAAGAGGCATGGGTGCGGAGTGCAGAAAAGGGGCTGGAGCGCTTCTTCAATAAGTGGTATCAGAACGACGATGTCTCAGTCTCATCCCTAGCCTCATCGTTAGCCTCCTCGTCAGCCTCCTCGTCAGCCTTCTCGTCAGCGACCTCGTCAGCCCCATCTTCACACGAGGACAGCCACTTCAGACAGTGGCTGAGAAGTCGTCGCAGTCAGGAAGCAAGGGCGACGTCTGACGAGCTTAACTCATACCTCAGGCAAGCCCCAGAGGAGACGGATGACCCTGCGCGATGGTGGCTAGACCGTCAGGCTCAGTACCCTCGGTTGAGTAAATTAGCCCTTGACGTCTTTGCGATCCCAGCTATGGCGTCAGACTGTGAGCGAGCCTTCAGTGCAGCGAAATTAACGCTGACGTCGCAGAGACTCTCGATGAAGCCAGAGAGTGTAGAGCGACTACAACTGACGAAGAACTGGCTGAAGAGAGGGGTTCTACCAGTGTCAGGGATCGATGGATTCCTAGTTCATCCGTGATATCTAGAGAGACCTGTGAATAGCTTCAATTATTTCCTAATCAAGCAATACAAGCAGTCACGTGCCTTTGATTTGGTGGATTTATCAACAGGGCCAAATAAGCAAGGATTTAGCGGCGATGAGGCAAATCAACAAATATTAGGGCCGATTTGCTTTGTTTGCTTTGGCGGCTGCGCTGAAGCACATAGCCATCCGTGACGTTCCCTCTCGGACCTAACGACATCATCCCATGCGCACGGGCCACAAGACTACATCAGGACTTGTGGCCCGTGCCAGACTGTGTCTGGATCTGCCGTGTAAATCACGCAGAGCTCGCCCACCGCGCCCCTAGTCTGCCATCGGGTCTCGTCATCCAAGGCCACCACGTAGCCCACACCGCTGCCGAAGCCAACAAAATTTACGAAGAGTTGAAGAATACTGTTGTAAGAAGACCACCCAACTCGACAATGGCTGACGTCGATGAAGAGACAGAATAGCCTCCGACCCATCCGGCTCTGAGCCCGGGACACGATGGGCGGTCATGGCGACAGACGACAGCATGTTCACCTGCGCGCATAATGTGAGCGACCGACCGACCGACCGACCGAACGACCGACCGAACGACCGATTTCGAGGGCGCAACGCCCCACAATCAAACATACAATCGAACATCATATTGATAAGTTCGTCAACGGAGTGTAAGCAGTCTCGACCGACCGACCGACCGAACGACCGACCGAACGACCGATTTCGAGGGCGCAACGCCCCACAATCAAACATACAATCGAACATCATATTGATAAGTTCGTCAACGGAGTGTAAGCAGTCGCGCTTCTGTGGCTGCCACTCTGTGTTTACGACCCGCCAGGCATAATCGGCCACGAACCGAAGACGGAACGTGGCGATGGCAGTCCTGATGTGGGGTTCTTCAACGGAGTGTAAGCAGTCGCGCTTCTGTGGCTGCCACTCTGTGTTTACGACCCGCCAGGCATAATCGGCCACGAACCGAAGACGGAACGTGGCGATGGCAGTCCTGATGTGGGGTTCGTGCTTGACTTTCCAGTGGAACTTAGCATCGCGTTTGTGACCTATGGGCCGTGAGCGAACTACTCCTCAGTTCATGCTGAACCTGGGTTGTGGTGCGAACGTTCGCACTGGTGCATCAGACGCGCTCCTGGCTTGGCTCGTATCGGGGTCGGCTAAAGGCGGGGAATCGCCAGCTAGTTTCCATCTAGCCTCACAGGCCATCGCCAGTTTGGTAATATTTACGGTTGAGATCTGCGGGGACGATGCGAGAGCTCGAGAGGACACCACCATCGCTGAAGGGCAGCCGCAGCCGACCGAGTGGCTTCTCAGCAATCTCACAAAGCAGCCGACGACGATTCTACGCACCTCTTGTTGTCGACAGCAGGACTGGCTTCAGCCGCCTACGACAGGATGCTCGACGCTTGAGTGACAATCTGGAAATGGCCGGCTACAGTACTGTGAACCGTTATCTTGGACATTCTGCAAGCCAGGAAGCGCTTTCTGTCTAGGGTAAACAGATGCGCCGTTGTTGGATCTGTTGCGCTGGTCAAAGGCCTGTTCGAGATTGTTGTGTTTTCTCGGACGGGACACTTCCTCCTGCAACGTGGCATTACAGTGCATACTGTACCCCACCTCATGGCGACTCTGGGCACGTCCCTCCCACGCCGTGGCCTTGAGGCCAGATCCAGCGTAGCTTGCTGTCTCAAGGAGAGACGATATGGCGAGATACAACGACGGACCAATACTATACGTACTGTGAAGCATAGAGGCCGCATTTTCTGCTTCTCTTCGCTGATATTCTAAGCTCCAATCGCGTTGGCTAGTTATGCGTATGGAGCGCTGGAGTAGGCCTCCGCCGGAATACTGATACAGTAGCAGATGTTCTTGCTTACAGTACAGTATCATCATCTGCCAAAGGCCCCATTTTTGGCTTACACTGTTGGCAATATGGCGGTCTTGTGCAGTGTTCAAATCAGTCGACTGCACTGCTATGCACATACATGAACAGCACCGTGGGCTCGCCTCTGAACGCAGGACGTAGCCAAGATCGTTCATCATTACCCCGTTCCAGGCTTAGAGGCTACGCCGCATATCAGAAGGATCCCTCAAACTCAAGCCAACAATCGTCGCTCGTACTGTACTGTACAGTAGAACAATGTCATCAGTCGATGGTACTTTGGTTGTAGGCAGACCACGGGGGCAGGCGGAAAATCTCCTTCGACGAGCGCTGAAGAATGCTCACAAACGCGCCCAAGAAGGCTCGCGCGTACCTCTACTGAGACAGCCTCCCAGCTGCCCAGAAGTTTGCGATCAAGTCGGGCTTGAACCGAGAAATCAAGAGGTATCATTTACCAGCAACAATGGAGCCTTCAGTACTCTTTCGGGTCCAGTTTCCGGGAATGGGGGTTTCTGACCATAATGCATTCTTCGTTGTATATGGCGGTAGTGTTAAGGGTGGGTGTGGTCATTCTATTCGCTGAGGGATAGATTGAAGGGACGATCAACTTTGTCACACATGGACAAGCGCACGCACTTGTAGACGGAACGATCGATAAGATGGTGCCGCTATGTCAAGTGTATGTGCTATTTGTTTCGATGTAACTTGTGGTTTTACTACATGGAGGCAAACTGGTCCAGCAAGAGATTATAGATCGGCCCTGCAACGTGCTTGTGTGCGGATCACGCGTATGAAGCCCTTGAATGACGTGTTCCTCGGCAAACCTGACGACGAAGCAACCTATCCATGGAATATTCTACTCGCAGTCGAAAAGAGCCCCCTCCGATCGAATCCTAGTAACGGGATCGTCCCAGTCCACCTCTTCTGAAGCCAAGACAACCAGCCTGTCTAGTCGTTTCTGTGCGTCGTCCAGGATCTGTAGCTGATGTTCGAGTCTCTGGATGCGCGAACTGATGCGATCGATGACAGACTGAAGCCCGGTTGCTGTCGTCTCACACGAGCGCGTGAAGGGAACCTTGCTTTCACCGCCACCATTTCTCATGGCTGAGCCTGCAGCCTCACAGTTGATGATAGCCGCAAGCTTCTCTCTCGACCTACTTTCCGACCGCAGTTTTCGGGCTGAGATCCCGAGGCGAGCCAACGTTTCCTCTAGAGCCTGCTGACTCACCACCGTCGGAGGATCGTCCGTTAGGTGCGACGGCTGAATGCCCGTGTCGAGACAAACGAGCTGCTTCAGCTCTTGAAGGGCCCTATCTGTCAGCCCGCCCAGTCCTGAAGTAAAGACAATTGTCACGTTGAGCGACACAACGCCTTGAACGCTCATATTGATAGTATAATGAAGTCCTCGCAAAAGAATCGGCGGAAACGAGAGACATTTGAAAGTTTATAGTGCAATGATGTATAAAAAACTGCTGTGGGGGAAATAGAGCACACGTGTTATACTTTTGACAGGACTTCATACCCTTGACAGAACTCTTGACAAAATAGTCATGAACGGAAGCGCAACTTTAGTACATATGTACTGGTCCTCGTACTTGGTTCATCCGAGACAAGCATGCAACGGCCAGAATAATATTCCTGGCTATTTCAGCTCTTTCAGTGATCACGGACGAAGCTCTATCTTTCTCCTACTATTCGCGTTCATGTAAAGAGCTGAAAAGTACCTGATGTGACGGCAATAGAGACTCATCTCTCCCTTCCCACTGACTGAAGCACACCAACTTGCCATTGCCCTCTCTATGCCACTGTGTACACAAGTGCAAGCAGACTCATAACCAAACTTGCCGTCAAATTCGCAATGGATGCCCCAAAAACATCTCCTTTGCTCGCCTCAGCCTCAAGCAGGTCTGCCACAGCCTGAGACGTTTTGTACAGTGGGACAGCAAAGGCCGTCACTACCGTAAAGAGGACGACTACAACAACATCCAACCCTAGCAACACGAAACGGAGAAGCCTAAACTTGAGACCGGCAAGTAGTAGAATGGTCGAGACCAACGTCAAGCCGAGCCCAGCGGATAGAACAGTCTCGAGGTTCGGGCACCTGTCCACCAGTTCCTGCAACTTTTCAATCTCCTGGGGCGAAGGGAGGAATGAAGCAAGGTCTTGAACCAGACGAAACGCAGAGCCAGGAATTGCGGTGCATTCAGAAGCAACGCATGCGTACTTGGTGCCCACTGAGACGCTAGACGGCAGACTGGCGACCACCAGAGACTCGCCCGATGCAACTGCGGCAGTGACAACGCTGGATGCCGCACTTTTCACTGCTGTGGCGATGGACCCGACCACATCAGGGACCGGGACGAAGCGCCGCACTTGTTCGTGTAACTTCGCTGTCGTTAGTCACGTTCTGTCATCGTCACGAGTTACATACCAAAATCTCCACTATCCCCTTTTTCTCATTCTCCTCATCCTGCAGAATCCTGACGGTTACCGCGAGGATGGCTAGCGTCAAGACGACGTGTAGTGCTATAATGATCTTGGAAAACATAGCACAATGCGGAGGATGGTGCAGACGTGATTGTGATCAAGAGCCTAGTAGCAGGTCTGGAAGAGAAAACACGCGCATAAATAGTGTGACTCTTCAGCTCCGGCAAAGAGCTGCGTTCAAGAAGCATTGGAGATTGGTTTTGGGACCGGATCCGAGACAACTGTTCATTGCAGACGCTCATGGACTAAATTTTGGGGATGTGTCAAAACTTCAGACCCCTTTGACCCCTGTTGTGTGGCTTCTGGCAAACGCTCCAGAAAGCAGCAATGAGCTTTCCGGCATGATCATCTCTCATTATCTAGGACGTCTCGACGAGCGGTTTGCTGCTTTAGCGGCGAAAGAGTGTCATTTCTAGGCAAGACTCACCATAACAACAAGCGCAGCCATGAAGACGGATTGCATGATCATCTCTCATTATCTAGGACGTCTCGACGAGCGGTTTGCTGCTTTAGCGGCGAAAGAGTGTCATTTCTAGGCAAGACTCACCATAACAACAAGCGCAGCCATGAAGACGGATGTAAGCAAATTCGAGGTTGAGACCAGATCACCTGCATCAGACAACACTTTTTTGCAGCTGTATTTGCCTCTCGTCACGGGTAGGCAAGCGTGTACCTAGCGCAGAAACGACGATCGGCGTCGCAGCATGACTTGTTTTGCTTGGTTTTCTATCTCGGATTTACATCTTGGCTATCGCTTTATTATTATGCATCTTATACAGTACTATACCGTAGCACATGCAGACTGAAGGGCTGATTACCGCTTGACTGCACCTACGCGACGAGCGATATACTGTGCATCTCAAGGGTGCGCTCCACCGGACGCTCGCTATGGCGGACTTGCTGCTTGTTCCCTTCGCTACTGTACCATGCCAGCTTCGAAATCTTGCCCGCTTCGCAAACACCTCTGGTTTGTACTACCGGGGTCCCCATCTTGAGATTGGTATGACTGGGCGCGGATCAAGGCTCGTGTAAGCAGTGAACTCCGGCTCTGACAGGTCTTGATTCGCCTTGAGGTGATAGTCGTCGATCATCAATCGAACGCACGGGAGGCTACATTGGACCAAAGCACTGCACAGCTCTTTGGCGGTGTCTAGATATCCCAGTAGAGCGTCGCCGCCATCCTCAAGTCGCTCATGTATTTGCTGCAGCTGCTTTTGCTGTTCTCTTCGGCTCATCTGCTCTAAGCGGGGCTTCTCCGGCAGCACACACAGAAGTGCGTATTGGCCTGGCCCCCAATCGCGGCGCAGCTGGCATATATCGTGCCAGATCTGGAATTCTGACTGTAGACGCCTCATCTCTCTTACCTCAGCCATAGTGATGCTGGTCTTCAGACATAGAGCAACCTCCTGATCACTGCTGAGACGGGCCATCTCCTTGTGAAACAGAACACCGCTGTAACGCCGGTAGAACTCACTCCGTGCGCCGCTCTTGATAGCCGACCATATCACAGCGAGTTCAGAGCTTTCCGACAGACGAGAGTTCCGGTAGAAGGCGACGGCCTCGCTCAGCGTATCGAGAATGGTTCTGCACTCCCGAGGCATGCTTGGTGGCAATCCATACGTGCCCATGTCGAGTACTCGGCCACTGCGCAGTGAGGTGAACTTCTTACAGGCTGGGCCTGGGCCGGTCGGGCACGACGATGATGATGGATGGTGCGGGGCCTCAGCCGATGCACTGTCATTCACACCAGAACCCCGTCCTGCTGAATGAGACATTTCCCTAGCTGATGGAGGCGATCGGGATGACTCGGGGGAGAAGCCTGACGCAAAATCGCCACCATCTTGCATATCTGCTGTGAAGGTTGAGCCGACTGGCGAAAGAGTATCCTCTTCGTCTATGAAGGCTTCATCGAAAAAGACAGAGTTCTCCACTTGCGCTTCCTTAAGCCGGTTGGAGACATCGGAATCTTTCGCATCCGGGCTGTTTGTCAAGAGCTCGATGAATATTCGCGCTCGCGACTTTTGCAGGAATGCGGTCTCCGCAGATAGTACCGGCACACCTCCGCCAGCCAGTATTCTCAAGCTCAACAGCGTTAGTATCACAGCGTCCTCCGGCTGCGTCGTGGCGAGTGGCTCAGAGATACGAATAGTCGGTCTATGAAACGAGGCTTGGAACTGTTGCTCTAGCTTCGTCATGTTTTCGACCTGCACTCCGTATAGCTGTATGCAATCTGCGTAGGCAACGGCCACAAACCACGTCCCATCAAGATTGCATGGGATGAGTGTAGCTGCGCCCGACGTATCGTAGAGTCTAGCGGCTGCCTCCAAGGCGTCTGATGCGGCAGTTACAGGGTCTAAAAGTTGAGAATCTGGGTAAGATGATCGCAATAGCTGAACGTAGTTGGTGACTATGTCGTTGTCGACGAGGTCGCCTCTGGCCAGATGCCACAACGAGCTCGACACACCTTGTTCTGCGGTATTCATAGAAATAGCTACGGTATTCATGTAATCAACCCAGTCGCCGGTGACCTGTAGCGGCATTTCGGTTTGCTTGAAGGCTTCTCGTGGCGGATACTCCGAGACTAGCTGCCCCAAGTCTTGGCTAAACGCGAGCGGATAGCGCTTCCGAATGACCTGTAAGGCGCATTGGAACATATTCATTGTCATGGAGGTGAAGGGGAACGTAGTAAGACGACGGAAGACTTCGTAATCGTCCATTTCAGCAGAGATGTGACGAGGTTTCGGACCATTCATTTTCTTTAGTAACTTGTCGAGCCTTAAGTATTTCCCTTGCTAGAACTGTGTCCAAAATTCAACGTCAAGGACTTGGGCTTGAAGCATTCAGAACTCTCCAGGTATGGCTGCTCGCCCAGCTTGAACTGCGTGTCGGCATACGATAGAAGCAGAACCCAATTTCGGCTGCTTAACCAAGCGGCGCTGATTTGCCCGGAGACGGACCCAACATCTGGATACGAAAAGCGCTCTTGCCGCTGGCAATCCTTGTAGAAGTGGATATTTTGACATGGCCCTTGGTTGTATAAGAACTCTGTCACTTTCCAGCTCAAACGCCTAGGTCGAGTCACTAATCATTCCCCAATATCCTCACTATAGTAAACACTTTCTACATCTTGGTTCCCGTCTTCGAAAATGCATCGTCATCGTATCGTTTCTCCTGCAGAGCTGGGACATGACGACATTAGCCATGTCCCAACCAAATGGAGGCCTTCACGCCGCGAGCTCGCCATCATGGCAACAGCTGCCTTGTTGTCACTCATGGTCGCCCTCGATGCCTGTGTTATTGTGACTTCTTTACAGGTCAGCTCCATTTACAGAGGCGTCCCCGTTACACCTCAAACTTACGTTCATAGGCTATCGTGGTGGACCTCGAGCTCAGCACCTACGACGGCTTCTGGATCGGTACGGCGTACCTCTTGGCGAATGCTGTGCTGATGCTGTTCATCGCGGACCTTAGCCACGTCTTTGGTCGACGACCATGCTTGACCATCTCGGTGGCTTTCTTCTCTCTAGGCACTGTGTTCTGCTGTATCTCGCACTCAATCGGCTTGATGCTGGTTGGGCGATCCTTCCAGGGAGTTGGCGGTGCTGGAATTATTGTCTTGTGCCTTTTGATCTTCACTGATATTGTTCCTTTGCGGTTTCGGCCGACGTGGTACGGCTTAGTGTGAGAAGCCTTTCCCTGAACTGAATGGTTCATCCGCTAACATCTCTCATCTTTCAGCCAGGCGGCATGGGCACTGGGCAACTGCGTCGGCCCTATATTGGGCGGCGTCATTGCTCAGAACACGACTTGGCGCTGGGTATTTTACATCATGTTTCCTTTCTGCGCGGCCGGGCTGGTTCTTGTGCCCTGGCTGGTTAACCTGGTCAGCATCGATCCGCCAGCCGATGCGATGAGCGAGAGGCTACGGAAGATGGACTGGCTTGGCAACGCCCTGTTCATCGGCTCGGCAACCTTGTTACTCGTGGCCATCTCCTGGGGCGGCTTGCGCTACAGCTGGAGCAGCGCCGGCACTCTCGTGCCCTTATCGCTCGGGGCGGTTGGTACGGCGCTGACCATGATCTACGAGTCGCGCTTCGCCACATCGCCGTTCTTGCGACGCCGACTCTTTCAAACCGCTAGTTCTACCGCAACGTATATCTGCGGCGCTATTCAAGGCCTTGTGGTAAGAGTCATTCGGCGTCAATCGGGAGATGCGGGATGCTAACAGCGACGGCAGATGTACGGCCAGCTTTACTACGTGCCTCTGTACTTTATGGACGTCAAGGGCTTCACTCCGATTCAGACCGGCGTCGCACTCTTTCCTGTCATGTTTACGTTGGTGCCGGCGTCCATCATCACCGGCCGACTTGTTACGGTGTCAAACAACTACCAGTGGTCAATATGGGTTGGCTGGACCCTGGCTACCGTCGCCTCTGGTCTGATGCTGCTCTGGGATGCTGATACGCCATCGAAGGTATGGGCACCGACGCTCGTCCTTCTTGGCCTGGGCCATGGCTCCATCTTGAACGCGCAGAACATGGCATCGCATGCCTTGTGTGCGGAAGGCGACGAAGCGATCGCCGCGGCAATGTATGCCTTCCTCCGACAGTTTGGCATGGCACTCGGAGTCGGCGTCGGCGGCTCCACCTTCCAGAACGTTATGCTGCTCAAACTGGAGAGAGACGGGTTGGCATCCTCAGACGCATATGGAGGTACACACGCTATTGCAGCCATGTTGAGCGCTTCCACCGACGCAGCTCTGCAATCAAAAATCTTAGATGCGTACGTTTACGGCTTGCGAGGCGTTTACGGACTGTACGTCGGCGTGTCGGGAGCGGCGTTTTTGATGAGTCTCTTCATCAAAAGCGTTTCATTGAACAAAGGGCTGCGATCGGAGCACAGGGTGCATGCGACTGCGGTAGGCCATAACAGCATTGAGTTCGGCGTGTCGGGAGCGGCGTTTTTGATGAGTCTCTTCATCAAAAGCGTTTCATTGAACAAAGGGCTGCGATCGGAGCACAGGGTGCATGCGACTGCGGTAGGCCATAACAGCATTGAGTAGATCTAGAAGTTGAACGTGCTTCGAATGCAAAGCTGGAACCGACGCCAGCGTTACTATCCACTTGAGATTTGAGTGACTTAGAACTTAGAAGAGCGCATTAATCATGAACTTCGCGCGACTTTAGTGCAAAATCGGTGTAGATACCCATGCAGGAACGTGAAAATGAAGCGCCACTCTGGTGCATTGTCTGTCAGTCTTGGTTCCGGCACATCTGCTACACACATTTCTTTCTGGGGTCAAGCTATTATACTATCTACTCAGGAACCCACGACTTCCAACAACAGCAACTCTCTGGCGGAGCGATCGTCTGCATGGAGCTGCGGTCTCTTCCGTTGACCAACACAAAAGTAACACGATCGCTCTCATGATATCTGATGGTCGAGACATCGAATTTTATGTATTCTGTACTGCTTTCGTGTTATTTTGTTTGTTTAATAAAGATCTGATAGTGTATTGGAAGCTCAGTAAGGGAACCCCTTTCATCATGATTAATGCCACGGAGAGTTAGGTGGTTCATCATCACTTGACGGCCTGTGCCGCTGACATGTAATGAAAGTGATGAAGATTTAAGGCTTTATCAATGTGGACGCCAAGCGATCCAAATACCTCAACCGCGTTTCGCTCTGTCGGTTCAGTTCTACGTGCTAAAAGATCACTTGTGTCCAAAACGTGTGCGGCTCCTTTCCCTGCTCCTATTGAGTTCCTTCAGCGTCACCCATTGAAGTCTTTCAGGTCATCAGCCAACTCAAGCCAATTCAGATGTTTGCCATAATTCGCCGAAGTTTTGGAATTTGATTGCTTCCTGACGTGGCCTACGACCATACCAAGACTCACTGGTCCTGGCTAATCACGATGTCAAAGCCGGACCAACTGACTTGATGTTGACTAAGCACACTTCCCTTATAGGCGTGACGGCCACAGAACAGATTCCCATTGTCGTTGCCGACCACTTCATCTAGAAAAGGTCAGTTGCGGACGATAGCATAGTAGATTGATCGCCTTACTAAGGTCTATCCCGTGACTAACATGGCGTCCGCTATTTTCATCAAATTCGGTGCTGCATTGGTAATTGGCCCATGATGTCGTTGTGTTGTCAGACACACACGGAGCAGCAGACTTGAAAAAGTACCCCCTAGATATGATCAGTACTCTGCAGCAGTCTATATGAGATGCTCTCACTCGTCTTGCGCCATCAGATAACCATAGTTATTCAGCAAGCAATGGTTCAAATCAAGCACTGACCAGGTCCAGTTGCCTGTTGTGGTCCTGCAATGTGCGGCCATCTTGTTCTTTTCGTTCAAGACAGTACCCCAATCAACACAGGATGACAGAAAGCCGCGTGGTTTGAGAGGAGACTCCCTTTTAGCGAGCTGATTTGCGTGTTCTTCGCCTGACACACCGCCAGGAATACTGCATAAGACTGCCAAGTAGCCTAGGAATTCTGCGACTGAGAAGGACATGGTGTACGACTGGTAAAAGTGTAAACGTGTTCTGCTAGCTCCATCAATCATGGTTTCTCTATATATAGCGGAAATGAGGCCTTCGTCTTCACTCCGATCAGGGCCAGAACTTGCTTCATACCAGTAAACTCCAATCCTAGGTGTTTGGTCCATTCAAACCCAGATGTCTCAGCTAATTTCAACTCCCAGATTTGAGATCCCTCGAGGCCAGAAACATGAATGGATGGCGATTTCTGCGAAGCCGAATTCTCCTTCCGCTGTGCAGATCAGTGCTCTTGTAAAAAGCCTTTCTGTTCCCGCAAAAACCATGTACTTCGCTGTCGTTGAGAAGCACGCTGTCCTCAACACATACGCAATGACGCCGGTTGAACTGGGAATTATTGCAGGGCTTGGCGGCACATTGTTTCTTATGGTTGTGCTGTTATGCAGTGTGTGCAGCATCAGAAGAGATCAAAAACGTAGTCACTCGACAAGCTACGGGGTGAGCCCCTGACGTATCCCATCCAATGCTGCATCTCCCTGACGTTCATCAGATACCGTAACTCCCACGCTTGCAGAAATTCAGACTTAGAAGGCCTGGGTTCATGGTTTGGTGTGCTGACACCAACTGAGATTGCATTGGGGGCATATTATACTGTAGTTGTTGTACTGTAGTCAAGTCGCCACACTTACTGTACACATAATTTGTACATTGTATTATGTAAATCAGCATGTCGAAGTGATTGCCTGAGGCTATATTGATGTACCCCTTGCTGCAAATCACACTCAAGTTAGCCAACCGTCGTACGTACTTTGAGTTGAATATGTGCATTCGGGAATACTGTAAGACTCGACCTTCAATAACCCCATTATTGACTGTTACGGATTCTATCACACTGAAAACGAGCTCCTGAGCTCTATGAGCGGAGGGACACTGTCTGTTGAGAGCTACAAGTGATTGCTTCCAAATTACCTCCCAGAATACTTTACTTCCCGCTTTGTTCCGCGCCCCATAAATCCACGCATGCTGCAATAGACTGTCATGCCTGTTCACAGAAGCTTTTGGCTTTTTAATCGCCTAGAGCGGCCGTTTTGAGTAAAGAAAAACATGTCCATGACTGTCAGCCTAGAAATGCACTCTAGGTCATGCTGTTAGTCGCACAGTTACGGTTCTGACGCCAGATGTCTCCACCAAGCCTCCACAAAGGGCCGCTCCACGTGGCGATCAAATTGGCTCGACCGGTTGCGTTCTAGGCTTTGAGAATCGCACCTCCAACTTTGAGCGCGCCGAGCTGCTGATTTGCGACAAACTCGCCCCTTGGTCTGCGGGTCCCATCTAGTTTTTAGGTATATCAGCTCACCATCACCAGCCCTCGGCAATCATCCCAGAGACAAACGCCACGCCATCAAATAATGAATTCCACCGACGAGAAGAACGATTTCACAACTCCAAAACGTAAGCATTCCGCCCGACAAAAACTAAATTACCAGAAGCTGATATACTGCAGCTACCACTATTCTGCAGCAATCGAAGGACTCGTACTTCAAAATCCTCCTCGCATGTATCGTTTTTAGTACGACCGCTATGGCTGTATTGTCGAATGTTCCTCCTACGAGTATGTCAGTGATGGCGACGTTTGCAAGCCTGTTGCTAGCTGTCTCTGCAGTCACAACGGCTTTCATCGCAATCATCACGATCATGCTGTCATTCGTGTTTCACGACTTCGGGATCCTTCTTTGCGGCAGCCGAGTTGTTGCATGGATTCCAGTCTTCCTCTTGGATTGTGCGTTCATACAGTTGATCGTCGGATTGGTGTTATGGTTTATGGACACACATGCGTGGCAATTTGCAGCTGTTATCACACTCTGGTCTGGCTTGTTATTTTTAGTGACGTTAGGTATAGCGGGATGGATTGCTGTTGGGGCCGACTCATTTATGTTCTCCGGCATACGATGATTGGACTCATTGAGGCAGCGTAGTGCGTAGATAAACAGCCCCAGTCCTTGATCCTCCATTGTTGTGGGAAAGGCCAAGCAAAGTACTGTAGGTTGAGCACGCTAAGAGATCAGTCTTATTCGGTCTTTATCATGCGTTAAGATTCTTTCAGTGTGGGAAACATCATCCGCGTAAGCGAATCTTGTCTTATGCGCAAGTCGCTCTAGTCTGAACTGCCATGTGGTTTTGTCCATGCTTCGGCAGAAGAAGCGAATTGCTAGCGCTGCCTATCGCCAATGCTGACCGGATGCTTGTGGGGCATACAGTAACTCTGTTTGGGACAACACAGGTTTCCGCTGGTGATTTCATAATGCTGACTGGTTCAAATACACGTCTACTTATCGGTCGACCGTATCTCTCGGGCCTTAATTGCTCAGCGGAGGTACCTTCTTATGGCCATCTTAGTCCCGTCCGCCTGTCCAAAACACACGATGGATGACTGTTTGAAAGGACATCCATATTATCCATGCACAATCACAGAGGGTCACTTCCCATCCTGAGGCCGCTGCCTCAACCCACAGGGCCAATTGTACCAGTCGACCACTTCGGACTTTTATTTCTCACTAGTTCTTTACAAGTCGTATGACTCAAAACGTAAGACGCCAAAGCCAATCCGAGCCTTCTTCGCTCTTTCTATGATAACAGCAACATCTTGGTAGGTGTCAAGGTTTCTCGTCAGCATATTCAGAGACTCTATTTCGTATGACTCAAAACGTAAGACGCCAAAGCCAATCCGAGCCTTCTTCGCTCTTTCTATGATAACAGCAACATCTTGGTAGGTGTCAAGGTTTCTCGTCAGCATATTCAGAGACTCTATAACACCCTTCTGACGTATATTATAGAAAAGAAGGGTTGAAAGCAGCTGAATTTCGCGTCGTTCACACCCGGACATACTCCGATGTTGGTCCGACTGCGCCAGATGAATAGACATACTAGGTCGGCGGGTTTTCACCTACCCAGACGAAGTTTGAACGATCAATTTCTCTCGTGAACGTCTTCAGTAAACATTGGGAGAGAAAGAACGATGCAGCTGCGATCTGACTTGGTCTGAAACCGATAAAAGTCACTATGGACTGCGCGAATGTCTCGAAATTCCGGATAGAGATTTTGACGGTCAGACAGGAGACTACGTGGTCAGAGGAGTCTCCATCAACATATCGGGATGCGTCACGGAACAGGGCACCACGCATGTCACTAGCTTTAATCGGCTTTTCCGTCTGAGCACCTCTACGTTGACGACAGTAGTTCTCACGTATGTGCAAAAGCAGATTTCTGTGCAAGTAATGGACGTAAGAAACCACATCGGCCCTTGGAGATCTAAGTATCACGTACCGCTGAACGTGCGCCTCTCACAAGGGCTGGAGGGTTATGCCGTCTGGGATATAATCCTGATTAGATCGGTCAAGGACTTCGAGGACAGCTTTAAGGCTATGGAGATATGCGATGCGCCGTGAAGCGGTTGAGACATATATATACATAGATGCCCGGATGCAATATAAACCACACAAGACCATACGAAAGGTAGCGTAAACATAACTACGCAATGATCTAGTGATGACTCAAGCCGTGGAACAAACCGGAATCGCAAGACAAACATACGTATCCAAGTTTAGGACCCTATGACGATCAAGGAAGACCGGCAGCATTGTCCGAGATGGATGGTGCCCTGGTATTATGTACACTATTTCAGAAAAGTCGTTCCTTCTATTACAAACATACGTATCCAAGTTTAGGACCCTATGACGATCAAGGAAGACCGGCAGCATTGTCCGAGATGGATGGTGCCCTGGTATTATGTACACTATTTCAGAAAAGTCGTTCCTTCTATTCATTGGAATGACCTGCGTTACACGGTGGATTCGGCGGGTAAGATGAAGATCATCTCGCGTCAATGATAAGGTTGAAAAGGTGGAGACCCTCCTACTTCATTTCGTAGATCATCGTGCGTAGAGCCTCCTCTGTCCTATGCATATGTTGACTGAGGTTTACGCGCTGATCAACACAGGCATTCTGTTCAGCTGAGAAGCTCATCAGAATCATGTTGATTAATTGTAGATTGCCCTCCGCTTTGGCCACTTGGGCTTGGTATGCTGGCGTTTGAAGTTTTAGTCTGCTTTTCCGTGCCTTCAAGATTGTTTCTCTTGTGACGCGATAACTGTTGGTTTTGGATTGGCTCAGCAAGGTCTCGGGCATGTTGCGATACTGTTGTGACGGGCTTTGGGATATGATTGCTTTAGTATTTGTGATAACCATGAATGCGCTCCTGGAGTACATGAAATCGACTTATGGTCATCCTCGTCGAGTCCTCGTCGAGAAAAATGGATGTAGCAGTTTCCGACTTCCATTGTGGTCGTCAGACGAGACCATCGTCGAGAATGCGAAATGTTTCTCCGATAAATTCACAATCGGATTTTACATCGCACTGATTACTGACGTAGGAAAATTTCCAGAATGAGCTTCTTTCTCTGGAAACAGTTCAGCAAGAATAGACACCAAGGTCTCGATCGCCCACTTTAGCGCCCCCGTCAGTGACCCGTCGTTGCTCTCATCCTTTGCGACGAGCGCCAGGAGCTGTTTCTGAATCATAGGCGATAGAGGCGTTTTGAACATAACCAGCAGGATATTTAAGTCAAAGAAATCCCTGATCCTTTCTGTCATCGGTTTCTGCAAGTCGGTGTGCGTTCAACTCACAAGGGCACCATCCACACGTTCCCAGACGTCCAGGTCATTCATTGCCAAGGGCAAAGCGTCTTAGTCCTCTGACGCTAAGTCCTCTGACGCTGTGAACAAGACTGCTGCCAAAGCCTGCCAAGAAAGCGAAGTTTACAGCCGCTACTCTCGAGGACGAGTTCAACGAATGCTCTCCTGGCTTCCAAAAAGCCGTTCGGGACATGAAGGCGCGCTTGGACAAGTTCTAGACAGAATCGGAGGGACCGAAGGAGTCTGAAGATGCCATGACGATTGATGAAGATTCCCAATCGGAAGAAGATGTTCAGAGGGAAGCGGAAGATGGGAACCTTTTCGTCTCTCGGAAGACGTCGCCTGTCATTATTGCAGACGATGTACTTCAGGACCGATGCGATCTAGTGAATTCCGCTACGTTTGGGCATCGTGCTGCGATTGACAAGGAGGAAGACGTTACCGAGTATGGCTGTCTCCGCGCCGGGGGCCCCAATCGATACTACAGTGTCATAGGCCGTGGGCCGCCCAACGCAGAGAAGCTGGAACTAATCTCGTCTTACGGTACTCCCGGTCAAATGCATCTCAACGATGAGAGGCGTACGGCGAATGAAATCCGCTTGGACAAGCAAAGCAACAAACCCAATGTCGCTATCCAAGGCGTTGCATGGGTCATCCCGGAGTGCCACGAAGACCCGATCAGTTTGATGGATCCGAGACGCCTGGAGGCGCAGGTGAAAGACGAGGCACACTCCGATGAAGACCGTGTGGGGGAAAAGAAGCGGCGGGCGAAGATATTTCCATACACTACAATCAAGTTGAAATGGTTACAGGGGCAACCAGAAAACATTCGAGTCGCGGACTACAGTCAGATCAGTTTTTGGGGTGAAGCCTATGGCCGCTACCCAAGACTATATGATCGGGGACCGAGTGGTCCTCTCAAAAGCAACAGTCATGCCTGCTGCCGATCTGGCTATTCTCGCGGCAGCTATTATTTCGTGGGGCCGCTATGAGGAGTGGAAGAAGGGCGATCGCAAAAGGGAAGAGCGAAGCCCCACACCACACGATCCGCTGGAGGTGAAGCAGACCAAGCGTCGCTGACAAGGAGCGGCGAAATCATGGGGGTACTCTTTTGCACAAGGAAGTCCGCGCGCTCATGTCTAGTTGTCTGGTTATCTAACTTTTCTTCTTTGGGCTCCTTTCTATCGATGTACTGATGATAACTTGGGATTTTGTTACTTCTTGGATCATTTATCCATCACCCGATGCGTTTGTCAATCTGTCAACTGTTATGGTAGACAAAGACAATTTCCAAGGCAAAATCTTCTCCGCCACGTCTCCTCATATGTCGTGGGGGCTTTTAACGGTGATCAAATACAACGACGCGGTGTCTGCACTGTTTCTTGGCCCCCCCGTAAAAACTGCGTATTTCTGCCATATAGTCTACTCTCTCTATGCATTGTGGGCCGATCTCCACCCACACAGCAGCAGTAACGGGGGGGGGATACGGGGGCGTTCGACATATTCCATAGGAACATAGACGTAGCGCACATGAACGAAAGCAATGAACACGCTGTTCCGCGAGATACGGAACCACACCACGTGTGTTTCGAATTGGCATCAGAGTGAACCAGGCTATCCGCCATAAGTCGTTTTCCATCCTCTAAGCGGAAATGATATCCGAAAATAGGTCTGAACGTAGATTGAACGAATAAACTATATATTCTGACCGCTGACTAAGGTATCTCTTCCTGAGTTCCCTTTAGACCCTAGGAAGACTTGTCATTGATGGCTAGCCCCTCTTGCTTGAACGTCCACGTTCTAACATGGTCATGGCAGATACTGTCTGGGAGGTCTGCAATGGAAATATCGACGGATCCTTCAGTGTCGGTTTCGAAAGTGGCATGCGAGGACGAGTAGGTGAACTTCAGGTGGTCCACAGCCATCGAAGTGTCGTGTGTGGATAAAAAGCTAGATTCTGGGATTGCCTTGCCCTGTGAGACGAAAAGCTTCGAGGGAACGCTCATGTATCCTTCTTTCGAACCGGGATAGAAAAGGCTGTAGAGATGTAGATGAAGGTCGACCACGCCTGTTTCGATCTTGAGCACAGATTTCGCCTCGTCAATCTGGTCGCCGTTCCTGAAAGAGGCCTTCAACGAGGATACGAGCTCGTCGTCAACCGTGGAAGTGTCTGGGAACCTGACCACGCCTGTTTCGATCTTGAGCACAGATTTCGCCTCGTCAATCTGGTCGCCGTTCCTGAAAGAGGCCTTCAACGAGGATACGAGCTCGTCGTCAACCGTGGAAGTGTCTGGGAACCGCTTCGCCATCTTTTCCTGCTTGTGACCGAGCGCAAGGAGCAAATGGAGATCTCGAGTCTTCTCCTCCTTAAAGACGTCGCGAAGATCATTGCCGATAACCAGTGAAGTGTCTGGGAACCGCTTCGCCATCTTTTCCTGCTTGTGACCGAGCGCAAGGAGCAAATGGAGATCTCGAGTCTTCTCCTCCTTAAAGACGTCGCGAAGATCATTGCCGATAACCAGTAAAAAAACATTTTTGGTAGAGAGGCTTTCAAGAAAGGTGTCGTTATCGAAGATGAGCTGCTTTAGCTTTTCCCAGTCGTTGCTGGGGCTGGCCGCGGTTGAGGTAGCCACTGTTGTGGGAAGGGTTGTTCGTTGATGGGTTTCGAGAAAGGCAAATGAGAGCTGTCTGACCAACAGCTTATATGTACTGTAACCATCTGGTACCAACTGAAGAAGCCAAACTGCCTTCACAAGGAACGTTCAAACCCAAGACTCCATTTGCGTAGCAAAGCCATGTCAAAACTGACGATTGACTAGAGCTGTCCAACAAAAAGCGCGCCAGTGTGTGGTGTGTGAATCTCGTACCTGCGCCGCTGTTGTGGATCCGCTTTTCGCGCGGTTGATTTTTTTTTGGCTTGAAGCCGAGACGTACTGTGATCCCTACGAGGTGTGGGTAATGCTCCACATTCTTGTGGCCAGAAAACGCTCGGATGGCGGCATGCTCCCCCCAAAAAAGTCTAGACCCAGAGGTACGTATCTGAGGAATGTGCTAATCCACAAATGGGACGTTGGTCCAGAGCAGCGACACCTTGGATCCCCGACTCCAAATCCGCACCAGAGTCCGCTATGCGCCTTACGCCCGAACAGGCCTCGCTTGAAGACAATATCGGCTTGTGATGGCAACGGCAAGTGCAACGATTATCCCAACTCGCATTGACTACTTATGATATCTCCAGTCAGCAACAGTGACGCACACCTAGGATGAGTCCCACATCATTACCGCACTGCTTCTCGCGTTTACCCCGTCGTCCTCCCCACGTTATCCAACTCGCATTGACTACTTATGATATCTCCAGTCAGCAACAGTGACGCACACCTAGGATGAGTCCCACATCATTACCGCACTGCTTCTCGCGTTTACCCCGTCGTCCTCCCCACGTTACCTTCTGACCATCTTGGCTGTCGAAGATGTACCAACAGCAGCGATCAAATGGGCTTCCGCCTAGAGACTCCCGCCTGACGCCGCGTCAGGCGCTTTACCTGAGCCGTCTACGGGCGATTCAAAATGGTGGCCATCAACAGGCTACCGGTGAAGAGATGAGACCATTGAGACAGCCTGCGACGGCACCCGTGGTGCAGGGCAGAGACGGCGTCCGCAGCGGTTCAAACGTCCACAGAATAAGCTCCCAGGAAAGTTCTCAGCAACGCTCGGAGATGCAAGACGACGGTCTTGAGCTTGTGTATGTCAACTTTTACAACAGTGCTGCGCTCAATGAAACTGTATGGCATCATCTAAACGTGGCGAAGGAACTACTTTTCCGACAACTTCAGCGCTCTGCAACAGGCACTATCCGACATCTCCGGTCGGTGCGTATACCTTTCAGACTATGGTTGTTGGTGATACGAGCTAATGTCTTCTGTGTTTCCAGAATAGACCGTTTGTCCGCCAGGGAAGAAGAGTTACACAAGCTAATCGATCCAATCTTGCCCACCCTCAAAGAGCGGTGCGTCCACACCTGTTGCCGTTCGTGATGTATGCTTACGTCCGGTATAGACCGTTTGTCCGCCAGGGAAGAAGAGTTACACAAGCTAATCGATCCAATCTTGCCCACCCTCAAAGAGCGGTGCGTCCACACCTGTTGCCGTTCGTGATGTATGCTTACGTCCGGTGTCTTCAGTGTCGAAGACCTATCCGTTAAAGTGGAAAGCTTCCACAAGATGATTGAGTCAGCGGGGGCAATCGTTGTGCCTGAGGCCTTGGACGCGGATGGTGTGGATTTGGGGGACATGTCCAATCTCTTCTAGCTGGGAGACACGCTTCGTTGAGGCCACGGGGGCGGGGACGTCTACCGCGCGATTATCGAATGGGCGCACTTTGATAATGCTCAACGAATTCCGCAAATGTGCATTAGCCAATCACCTAGAGGCATTTGTACGGTTCCAGATCCAAAGACGGGGAAATGACGGTGGCGAAGATGCTGGCGATAGACCTCAGTATGACAGCGAACCGCGATAGCCTGCTGATGCTCGGCAACCACCAGGCAGGGATTTCGTAACAGTCACATTCTAAACTTGGAAATAAATGAAATAAACGAATCAGTCGATTCTGCCTTGCGTCTCTTCTCAGAGCTCAGCAGCCGGAGCTTTACACGGGCGTTCTGGATTGGTTGAGACGTATAAGAAGGTCGTCAATCACCAGTGGTATCTTCTCGACCTCTCCTCACATACTTCCTTCTCTATTCTCCCTATAAAACCTATCAAAGCCGGACAGTCATGCTGGAGAAACTGCCACCTGAGCTTCTTTACGGCATATTCGATGCTTGTGGTGACCGCCAAACGCAGCTCAACCTCTCGCGGTGCTCTCGGACGTTCCAGAGTGTCTTCAGACCACTAATCTACCGGCGCAACGTTCAGTCGGAAGACTGCTCTGCTGCTCGATGGGCAGTCCTTCACTGTCGTAGACAAGATGTGGCGCTTCGTGTCGTCGAAGCATCGGTGTGCGCGGGGATGGACATATGGGCCTCCCAATTTGAAATCATGGCGAACGACATCTTCACTCGACAGTACGTAACGAGACTACCGTCAAGGCTGCGCACATCGCCTTTCAGGTTGTCACTGTTTGCCTTGTCAGTTCTCAAACGGAGGGAGGAAATCGTCGTTTCTCTCCTTGACACACAAAGTGACGCGGCATCCTACCGGGAAAGGCTGCTTGCTTCAGAACTTACGGCATATCTGAAAAAGTTGACAAACGATGGGTCGGTCATGGACAATCACTTGACGCCTCTTCACGTCACCTCGGCCACCGGTCTTGACGTCCTTGTCAAGCAGATACTCAAAGACGCGCCAGCGGCTGTGGAGGCGACAGATGCGTGTGGCCGCACTCCCCTGTGCTATGCAATAAGGTGTCCGCTTACAGCTGTTTCAACCATTCAATTACTTCTCCGACATCAAGCTGAAGTCAACGATTACACCGTATGGAGAGGCCATGCGGTATCTCTGCTGGAATACTGTTGCGAGAAGGGTCTGTTTAGTTTCGCCGTGTGTCTCCTTGAACATGGGGCTAGAGGTGATTTGCAACATCTCTTTCGGTTGACTCTCTTGGCTTCGTCAACGACGCTTCCATCAAGGGCTAGCTGGAACAGGGCGACACTGATCAGGAGACTGATCCAACGAGGTGCCAATCCGAACGGCGTGATGCGGGCAGCCGGGATTGACGAACGGCCACTTCTCTTGGACCTGGCGTTGTCGTCGCCTTCCGCCACAAAACGTCTCCTCGCTTTGCCAGGCGTAGATGTCAATATCCAGGACTCTTCTGGTTGGACAGCGTTGAGTCGATTGTTGTTGCAGAGCCACCCAAATTGCAAGACGGTTGCATTGCTCCTGAAGCGCGGGGCGAAATTACAGCCACACTCATTTGACGAAATTCTACGACTCTCAACCTTCTGGTCTCTTAAAGAGCTCATGACGATGCTTTCACGCCACGCAAATACCTTCGATCTGTTCTGCCTTCTTTACAAACACTGCGAGTCGCACACGACAAAGGACACTGCGATGGTATGTTTCTTGGCTTCAGCTGCTCCGCAGTCTAGAGTGCTAGCACGAATGCCTGACAGCGACCTCCGCGATATTCGAAGAGGAAACGCGTTTCTTTTGATGCATTATTTCGATTTTGCTCTGATTTCGTTGGAGCCTACTTCTTGAGATGAAAGAAAGGGAGCGGCATATTTGCTGCGAGGTCGTCGACCTCGGTCTACGATGAAGCCAGCGTCAAGCTCGTCAACAGAGCAAGACTTTCTTGGCTGGGATAGGAACGGCAGAGCGATTGCCATAGTGTCTTTTTTTTTTTACAAAAATGAAAATAAAGAAAACACGAATGATAGAACATAACTTCGGGCAGATGCGGTCGAGTGGACTGTATCAAAATATTTGCAACAAAATACATTATCCTAGACTAAGGTGCACTTTATCATTCACCTCGCTTTTGAGTGCATTGATCAAATTAAGTAGGACATAAGTTGGGCTAATCGGTCGTGGGGAGGAAATTGCTGTTCGATTTTAGGCCGACCGCAGGCGTTTTCTTGGCGGCTGGACGTTATTGTTCGCGAGATGCCCGCTTCCAGGCCCGGCCTGCTCAGTGCTCAGAGGCCTCCTCTCAGTTTTTGAAGTCGCCCACGCCGCCCC